>VCMS01000249.1:0-81415 GCA_022539475.1 Gracilaria domingensis | reverse complement strand
TAAATAATCGTCGTAGCCACACTCCCTCTCGAACAGCGAAGGACATTGCAACATATTCCGCTTCTAGAGTAGACTGCGCTACAATAGTCTGCTTCTTGCTTCTCCACGAAATAGGTCCTCCAGCATACTTAAAGATGAAGCCACTAGTAGACTTCCTGTCCTCTCTATCGCCAGCAAAGTCTGCATCTAAAGTTTCTTCAAGTCCAACAGTATCATCAGCACGATACACAATCTTAGCATCTTTCGTGGTGCTAAGGTACTTGAGAACATTCATAGCCGCACTCTAGTGTTCGCGCGAGTACTGCTGCATGAAGCGCGAGAGATACGAGACGGAAAAAGCGATGTCAGGACGCACAGTGTTAGCCAGAGGCAGCAAAGAGCCTACCAGTTCTCTGTAAGGGAGATTTTCAACATCTTCATTAACATCTGACGCCTTTGTCAAGGTTGTGTTCTGGAGAGTAACGGTAACTTTGGCACCATCCTGTACATGAAACTGGGCAGCCAGGCGCTCTATCATCGGTTGATTGTGTAGACGGAAAGACTTTCTGTCAGCGCTACGTTCGATGAGCATCCCGAGAAACTTTCGTGGCTCATCGTAGACCCTAAGGTCGACATGGGCTTGTAATTTCTTCACAAATTCTAGCAACATGTCTCTGCCTCCGCCGACAATGATACCGTCATCCACGTACACAAGAATGGTCACCCGTCCCTCACCACTGTTATAAAGGAAGAGACCAGGGTCGTTCTCAGACACAGTGCATCCAATCTTTTTCATGATAGCCTTAAACGTGGCCCTCTATGCGCGCAATGCCTTCTTGAGGCCATGAATGGCCTTCTTAAGCTTGTACACGTGATCCTTACATACATTGCTCATTTATGAAGCCTTCCGGTTGTTTCATGTAAAGGTCTTCAGTGAGATCACCATACAGGAACGCAGTTCTAACATCAAACTGAATAGCATCAAGATCATTGGCCACCATGTGCAATAGTACGGCTCTAACTGTACCATACTTCACAACAAGGGAAACAGTTCCTCATAATCTAGTCCAGAATGCTGTGAGAAGCCTCGAGCTACCAATCGTGCACGGTATCGCTCTATCTGGCCTGTCTCATATCGCTTCTTGAGAAAAATCCAGCTGCTACTGATAGGTCGGCAGTTCTCTGGAGGCGGAACTAGTTCCCATACAGATCTCTGGTCCATATGATCCATCTCCTCACAAATGGATGCTCGCCAGTTTTCGGCGTCGTTTCCCTGCAGAGCTTCACGAACAGTCAGTGGACTGTCGCCCACAGGGTTCCCCAAGGCCCTAGTGGTGAGTAATGCCATGGTGGCGTCTGGTGTGTATCGATTGGGTGCTTGGCGGGATCGACTGGACCTTCTTGGCTCATCTGGGTAGTGAGTCACAAGCTCCGGGTGTAGGAATACTCCACTTGTGCGTCCACAAACTCTTCTTCTTCCTTCACTTCATCATCCACTAAATCTTCCTGCTTCTGATCGTCCTGCTTCTTTGCTTCCTTTCCAGCCATATCTTCTTGCTTCACATCCATCTGCACTTCATGATCCTCTTCACAGTGGTCTAAATCACTGAGGTAGACTTTCTCTGGTCCAGGGAAAGATTCACTCTCAGATTCAGGCTTCCATCCAGTCATCTTCTCATTGAATGTGACATCTTGAGACACAATCACTTTGTTCTCGTTCGGAATGTACACACTGTAGCACTTGCCCCTCTCATACCCGACAAGGATCCCCTTGATGGCACGCTTATCGTACTTTGCACTACGTTAACGGCGCTCCCTCGGGATGTGTACATAACATTGTGCCCCGAAGGTTCAAAAGTGCGCTAGATTAGGCTTGATACCAGTGAAAGCCTCTATCTGAGTCATGTGAGGCTCCCCTTCGCGCCGAACGAATGTGCGGTTCCGGATGTAGTTCGCTGTTTTTACGGCTTCTGCTCACAGTTGGCGACTGCGTGGTGTCCCTTCAATCGTCCGTAACATCGTTCGAGCCTTTTTATTCAGTGTACGATTGAGTCTCTCCGCCTTTCCGTTGGACTCAGGGCTGTATGCCGGACTCGGTTCCATGAACACTTCTTTGCTGTTCAACCAGTTCTGCATTGCACCGGACAAATACTCGCCAGCGTTGTCAAACCTGAACCGCTTCAGCTCTGGTCCAGACTGAGTCTCAAACAAGGTGATCATGTCCTTGATTCGGTCTCCTACTTGCGCCCGTGTTCGTGTGAACCGCACTGCTGACAGACGAGTCTTGTCGTCATAAATCGTCACCGTGTACTTCGCCTTTGACAAGCTCTCAACATTCATGGGTCCCATGACGTCTGAGTGGACAAGGTCAAGAACCTCCATGTTCTTCTTCGATGCATCGCTTGGCTTCCGCGGTGCTCGAGTGGCTTTGCCTTCCGCACACGATTCGCAGTGTCCGAAGTCGTGTATCGGTACCTGTCGTACGCCGTTGATGATTCGCAGAGTCTTCCGAATGTAGTCTAAGCTTGCGTGGCCGAGACGTCTATGCCAGGTTAGCGCATAGTTTTCTCCGTCCTGCGCAATCAAAACGTTAATTTCTCGGTTGTCAGATGGAGCAAGCTTGATTTCGTACAGTCCTTCATCGAGTTCCTTCCCTATTGTCAGAATCCTCAGGCTACTCTGGTCCACAATTACGGTGATCCCTGATCCTTCATTGTCAGACATGAACCCCGTCATGTATCCGTGACGACGAATAGAGCTCACGGACAGCAGATTACAGATAAGCTCCGGCACGTAGAGCACGTCGTTAAGAACAATCTTCTCGCGTTGACCTTCTGTTGCACGAATCCAACATTCTACACTACCCTGTCCATTCACTCGTAGCTTTGCACCGTTTCCTACTGATACGGTCTTCTTCGTGGAGGAATGGACGCCATGAACGAAGTAGCTCTGGCTTTTATCATGTGTTTCGATGCACCTGAGTCCAAGTACCATGAGAACTCCTGTCCCTCATGAACTCGGTGATTTGCAATGTATCCGGCTTCCTTCAATACGATGTTCTCTCGACATCCATTCGCGTCAGATACATCAAGCGTTTCCATCACTGGTGCCTCTTCATCTTCAAAAGCAACCACTACCAGTGCAGCGACGATCCCGGCCACACCATCGTTTCCATTTCCACAATCCGAATGCTTCTCTTCATGGCCGTTCTTCTTTCCTTTGTAACTCTTACTACGAGGATTGTCCCAGCAGTTCTTCTTGATGTGACCTTTCTTGTTACAAAAGAAGCATTTCCGGTCTTCCGAAGTCTTCTTCGTACGCGCCTGTAGTGCTCTCACATGTCCCGAAGTGGATCTAGAGGACCGACTGTCCTTCAACAACTGCCCCTCACGGGCGATCAAGCGCGGTACGGCGTCCTTCAGAGTAGTTCCAGTCTGATTTATGACTTCAGGTGTCACATCAAAGTCGTTTGTGAGGCCCCTCAGGATCGCTCTAAGCCTTTCGGCATCAGACAGAGTGTGTCCGATACTATTCAGCTTCATCTCGATGACTGTAAGTCGATTGGTGTAGTCAAGCACACGTTCATCCGTTGTCATCTTCATATCCTGATACTGTTCCAGTAGCGCATCTATGCTCGCCTGCGATACCATTTCGAAGTTCGACTTTAGCGTCTTCCATATCTTTGCCGGGTCCCGTATTGTCATCACCGATGCCACACAGGATTCATGTACGGAGAGGAGTATGCAGGTCAGAGCAATATCCTTCTTTTTTTCGAACTTCTCTACAGCGTCTTCGTCCTCCGGTTTACGATCAGCGCCAGTGACCAGAGGCCACACGCCTTCGGAGCGCAACACCAGCTCCATTTTGTGCGACCGCATGAATTAGTTATGCGCCTTTAAAAGCGGAATGCGAAGCTTCGCAACGTCGACAAAGGTGTCGTCCATGACGATGCGGTAGCCTCAAACGCACTAGAGAAAGAAAAAAAAAGAACCGCAACACGCGACAGTAGTTCGTAGTAAGCCCGATAACCTGTTGTGTGGGGTTACGTAGATTGGTCTCACAAGGAGTTGGATCGACTCCTCGATCCGCTGTTTACTTGTTCGAGCTACCCTTTTATCTTTCACTAGCTTCCAGCAACTAAGTCACAGACTACAACTAATGTTTGTATTTTCCGTGCTCGCTCTTCTTCTAATTAGAGAGCAGCCCGTTTGGAACGCTCTGCTGACTTGTCACTGCCAACCACTGCACCAGTGTGCAGTGCAACGTCTTGCACCATGTTGCTCCATGCGGACGTTGCAGTTTAACCAGACTGCAACGTCCTTGAGCAACATGCGCTTCACAGACGTTTCAGTGTCTCCACAGTAACCTGTAAAGTATGCGATCGATCACTTTCACATACAGATGCCTCTCCTGGTGTTCCAAGGTCGGTGACATTAGAAGTGGCAAAATCTGTTTCAGAAGAGGTTTGGCACCGAAATCGCGAGCCTTCTCGGATATTTGTCGCATAGCTACCTTTCTGACGTTAGCCGTATTATTCTTAAATTTCAAGAGCAGCCGCATGTCCTTTCGCTCAACTTGTTCCTCAGAAGGCACCTCATCTTCAGAGTTCTTATCAAGCACCTTCGCAAAATTCTTATAATTCTCGGGCTTCAGATCAATACTCTTGAGTGCATCTGACATTTCCACTGGAATCCTCAGTGTTTCTCCAGCGAATCCATTTTCAGTCGGAAGACTGTAAAAAAGATGTCTGAGGAACTGCAGAGGTCTTTATCAGTAATCGAGCTGGAGTTTCTACAGGTTTATATGAGTCCGGAGGTTCACAAATAGTGTACCCTGCAGATAATAGTAGTCCATCTACCTCTTCAGCAGTTAGACGCCGATTTCGCATTTCAACATCTCCCTGCCATCTAGATAAGTTAACAGCGTCCGGAGAGCCACTTTGGAGCAAGGGCGTGCTTAGCGCGGCTGATCCTGCTCGAGCCGATGGTGTAGCTCCCGCAACCGCAGCGGCTTGTACTAATGGTGTTTCATCCCATCGCGATTTCTTTGTCACTTGCGATATTGACATGCTGGCAGGTGTGGCATCCCATCTCGAAGAACGGGATGCGGCGGTTGATGTCGGTACTGGGGCATCCCATCTTGAGTGGGTTAGAACTGTCGGTTTCGACAAAGTTTGGGGAACAAAAGGAGGCAAGTTATCTGGTACAGGAGTCGCATTCAGAGGCATGGGCGTGCCCTCTGCAATTATTTTTGTATCAGTTGTAGCAGTGTCTGCAACTAAATCCCAGCGCCGCCGCCGCTTTGAACGAGATGTAGGAGTAGCCTCCGAAAGATTGACATTCGGTCGTGGCGGCCGGTTCTAGCTAACTGGCACTTCGGCGCTCTCGCTGGGTTGTTCCACGTCGGAGATCGACTGCTTCGCAACGGTCGTTTGCTTCGCTCTGTTTGCAGCATGTTACGCTCTGAAGGGTGACAGAACTCGTTTTCGACCTCGAGCGAGATACGAATTCTGCTGCTCATCTATTGCCTTTGGCATGTACGGCTTAAATGACTCCTGCGACTTCAACTTCGCTGACGCCACTTCGGTTCCGCAATGAGATACTTAGGTGCAGTGATACTAGCAGCTGTTGCCTTTTTTAAGGTCAAGAACGCTGCTCCCAGTTCATGTTTCTATTCCTTATCTGCCTCCATTTCCGAAGGGTTTGTGGACGAAACATAGCCCTTGCGGTTTCGAAGCGGCCGCGAAGAACCGTACAATTCTTCATCAAATCCTGCCACTTCGGTTCCAAAAGCTACTCCAGTAGAAGCACTGTGTTCCAAATCATGAGTAGATCTCGGCGTATTTCCAAGACGAAGGATTGTAATAAGCTTTAGCAGAAAGGAAGGTGACGAGTTTGGTAACGTAGAAAGAGCAGCTCAACGTGTACGAGGTGAACCGGTGATCCCGAGGAGGCTTTTGACCTCAAGTTCGAAAATGTCTTTAGTTGATAAAGAACGAGAAGCAGAGGAAGCTAAACTCCGAAAGTTTCCCTTGCATCAACGAAAGTGAATCCACGCACACTATGTTCTGGCCGAAATAGACAGCCTTTTTCCTTGTAGAGTTGTACACGAACAGCCGTAATTGAATATCAATTCTTCCGAACAGCGGTAACTGAAGAAAGTCACCTAACCAACGAGCTTCTCTGCGTGCAGTGGAGTCAGAAGAAGGTGTGATGCAGGTTTTTCTTCTTAAGCACGATCCAGGTGACACTTTCAGCAAATCTTTGTACAGAGTTTGGTATTCCTCACCTCCTGTTGGCGGTGGATCTCTTCTTGCCGATCTGGAAGCATTGTTCGCTGTCGGGGAAGATGTTCTCGGTAAGCAAGATGACGATAGTACTGTCATAACTTAGGCGAAACCATTCGCATAGAGAGAGTGGAATCCGCAACATTTCTTGTATTAACACAACCTTCGAGCGCATGTACATTGGTACAAGAAGCAATTACAAATTGCAGAGTCATTCTGAGGCACCGTAAGTACAGTTAAGAAGAGGCGCATGTTTGCCAGAGTTGCATTAACTGACACACAACGCAGTTTTCTTGTTAATGCGTGCTCTCGAATGTTCGCATGGACAGAATTAGATACGGGGATGACAGAAACATGTTCTGATACAAACAGAATTAAGTGTTTTTTGTTTCTGCGGCAGTACGAAATCTGATTTTGGTGAGGTAGACAGCGAAAGAGAAAGTTAAAGTGACAAGGACCCAGACTAAAATGAAGCCCCATTGGCAAACATTCTGGCGCCTGTTGATGAGAGTAGCTTCCGAAGCGACGAGATGCAAAGCGTAGCCACAAACACTAAGAAGCCACTCTTTTTCTTTGAAGTAAGACGATCACACAGTAATGGCTACAAGGAAATGTAGAATGTAAAAGGCAAGTGCAAAGCCCGAACCAGCAACGAAGTAGTTAATGTCGCATTTGTTCATACATAAAGAGGTGTCATCTGCCAATTCGCTAGCGACAACGAAGTAAAAGTTGACAGCGAGGGACATGAATCCGAAACCAGCCCCGACAGAGACGCTCGTTTGAAAGTCGTTCTTCACACCAGGACGAATGAAAGCCTGAACGTTTTGGCCAAAATTGAGAACCGTTCGAAAACTGCAGCTGGGAGCAAACCGAGCCAGCTCTTGGGCAGGGAGATGCGGGCATTGAAGAAGTTGGACAAAAATAGAAAAAGGTTTTAATAAATTAAAAAGTTTCTTCTTTTCAGAACTGTACCAGCCCAAGACAAAAATTGGCAAAAGATCGGATGGAATTCATTCCATTTGAATTTTCATTGCTGCAACACACACCATTGATCCAATTTCAATTTGGCAAGACTGGCAGTAGAATGCCAGCGCGCAGTAAGTTCTCGGCTCTCATTCAAGATCTTCGAAGATCTTGTTGATAACTTACAAATACTACTTAAGTTGAAGAGGCCGTATCATTGACATTAGAGACTTTTGAAACACATTTGATGCTTTACACAGAAGATATTATAACGTAGAATAGATTATTTAAGTCATTACACAATATGTTTATGCGTATCATTTACTTTTTGCGATGAAAGATCGCGATATATTGCATATTTGCGGTATATACCACCTGTTCAAACTTTTGGAAAAAAGAAACGAAAAAACCATTACAGAAATCTAGCTATTCTACATACTTCTCACGTAAATGTCTAACAACTATCAAAATAGCAGAGGTCAGTACTCACGAAGTGCCACGATATATGGACTTCCATTTAGTGACAAACGGACACTTCGCGCTATCTTTTGGGCATTCGCGAGCATACAAAAAGTACTGTATGATCTTGAATAGACCCGTAAGGTAGCCAAAATACTGAAATCACTTGTAGTCAAATTGTGAAAACTGTAAGCAGGTTTTCAAAATAACTGTCATCAAAAGAGCGCAACTAATTACATTACAGCACGTTTTCTTTTCTAATATATGGATCATCATACTTGGATATGCAAACAGCAAGTACGTTAAAATTCATTGTGCGAGTGATTACCCGCATTCCCCAGTGACAGCCAGTAACAGAACATAGGGATAGATATTCTTGAGAGGAGGAATTGAGAGCCAAATCGCAGAAATTAGCATCATGGCAATGCACCATGTGAACGCGGAGAGAATGGAGAGGACAAGCAAGTGGCATCGACGCTGCAATGTGACGAGCCACATCGCAAACAACGGAGCGGTAGATACTAACAGTACCCCAATTGTAACGAAAGTGGCCATGGTGGGACGAGAACAAGCGCGAAGCTCAATCGGAGGGCCAAGAATCACTGCGGATCAACAGAATGATCGGTTTTCGGGCATGCGAGATGCAATGTGAATGATTGCGGTACTCGTGTGACTTTTGTTGTGACGGAAGACTGAGCTTGCGAGTAAGTATGAACGCCTAGCTGTTAGACTAGCAGTGTTGGTGTCGCAATGAAGGTGCCTTAGACAAACCGAGTAGCCAAGAAAGAAGAATGAGTTGACAGTCATAGTAGCTACACGTACCTTCGTACATAGATATTTACATTGCAGCAGTTTGTCGATAATCGAGTGTGACGGTTCGAGGCAAATTCGAGTCTCCAATGCGCGGTCCCTGTGGCCCCTCTAACGGTACACGTGACAAGTGTACGAGTCACGCTGCTGCGTTGTGCCCAACGCAGCGGGAATACAGAATATAGTTTAAAAATGCTTTATTGTAGTTAATCCTATCTTAGATTTAGTTAGTTTTCTACGCAGAATCTACATTGCGTGGGGCCAGGAGGCGCCGCACTACAAGCAGGGCGACATGAGATTGTCTAATTAAGTGGCAGGGAGCGCTCCGACGCTGACCTCCCGACCTCATCGGCTGTCAATTGCCAAATTCGTGGTCACCAACGGGAGGCGTCTGCGCTTGCGCAAATACACGTGTATTTTACGCTGTGTACTGCGTTGCATAGGCGCCCCCTGTGGCGGCATATGCGCTTAGAGTATCTACCACCTACGCCTCTTATAGGCTAGTACGGTAGATACAACGCAGCCATTGGCCAAGCCAACCGTACCGTCGATTCCCGCCTGTAATCGACGGCGCGGTTGTGCATAAAAGGGCCGGAGCAGTCGCCTCCGACTCAACTCCGGCCAGACCACTTCCCTTTCGACGACCTCTTCCCACCCTCCACTCCTCATCTCTTTCCCCTTTTGTCGTCTCAACCTTCTTCTCCCCATCCTCAACCTCTCTCACTCTCCCCCTTTGGCGGCTTGGTCTCACCGCCCACTACGTTCCCTGCTACTCACACAGCCCCTCCTCTGGGCGCGTCTCGTGTGAGTCGGCAAAGCGTCTGCACTACCGTACCGTTGGGTTAGCCTTGTGCGGGCATGCCTCTCTTTCCCGAAGCCCGTTCTTTTTGGTTCCCCGTCTCTCCCTCTTCTCCGCGGTGATTCTCTTTGTTGTCGTTGTTCTCGTTATCATCGTTTCCCGTTTCTACGCGCCACGGTTGTCTTTGTTGTTGCTTCCCTTCGTTCCTTCGTCGTTGTGCGGGCCTTCCCTGTCCGCATCTGTTCCCTTGCTTCTCTTGTCGGCCTTGGACTCTGGTTTCGCTGGTCCTTTCGCGTTGCGATTCCGTTCCTCACATAGTGTTGCTTTGCACCTGTTGTTGCTAGACACACTGTGTGATACGGCGTAAGGTTACCATTAACCTACGGCCCTGAGGCAATCGTTCAAGGGTAAGTTGTTCTCAGCTGCTCTTTTGGCATTTTGTGTGACTACTGACTTCTTGTTTGTTTCACATCAAGTGCCAACGTCTTTCGTCTCATCCAGCCAGTACTCGTCCGTGGTTGACCCGGACGAGCGTCTGGAAGAAGTCCCCGATCCCGTTCGGCAGATAAAGAAGTCGGCTGTGCAGCCTCTTGACGGGCCGCGCGAGCGCCACATCTTTCGCGTAGCCACTCAGAAGGAGAAGCGCCGTCGTAACCCTCCGCCGCGTAAGCGAATCTTCAAACGCTGTCGTGTCTGTGACATCAAGGTCCAGAGCGAGCGTCAGCTTGAAGTCCATCAAGCCGGCCGTCGCCATCGCAGAGCTTTGCGCAGTGCAAACTACACCGAGCTGGACATCCACTGCAAGGCTTGCGACATCCGGTTCTCTGAAGCCCACGATCTGCGCGTCCACTACAGGAGCCGCCGTCATCGTGCGACACTTAGAAAGAAGAACAATACTATCTTTTAGAGCACATGTTTCTCTTTTCATTGTTCAGTTGTGACACATTTCTATTCATATCTCATTACATATATCATCCTTGTTTGTTCTTCCTTATCTTTTCGTCTATCGTTTGGTACCCCTCTTCTCTTCTTGTGTTCGTGCTCTTGTTGTTTGGCTTCTGCCGCACTCTGTCTACGTAAGCTTATATTTGGCTAGTGCTTCTTCGTCCAATTGGACTGGTACTCTACGAGAGCAAACTTTATTTTTACTGTTTTTGCCCCGTTTGGCTGTAACCGCCGACGCCATCACCAAAATGGCGTTTTCAGTCCCCTGTCCAATGCAGGGGATCCAATGCAGAGGCACAGCGAGTGAAGCATGACCAAACATATACGTGTACATTCCTGAGGTGCGTACCTGAGTGACGCGTCGCCCTCATACTGCTCCCTCGGCTACGTGTAGCTCTGAGCGGTGCTATTTGAAAGTTCCCAACTACCACATCCCGTCTGCTAGGTACAAGGGTATCGTCGTACCCTTGTATCAGCAGCACGAAACCGCAAATCTTATTCATGACAAACGTTTACCGAGAAGCGCGAAACAGGAAGAGTGTCAAGTAATCAATCGCTGCGATCTATTATTTCCATCATTAGTCTTCATTATACTGAGCATCAGTTCTCATGCAAACCTGCTCCCTCCGATTAGCCATTCTGCTTGGCGTGGTTATTGCGGGCACCCTGGGTGGAGTTGTGGCCACAAAACTGGCTGGCTCCTTGTCCGTTACAAGAGAGCAAAAGGGTTTGTTTCTACTCCAAAGAGCGAGAAGAAGATGTCCACGTTGTGCCCGTTTCGGAATCATTCGCCGCACTCTGTGTGACGGTGAAGGTATATGCGTGCGTTCGGATATTTAAAATTCGGGTCGTCTAGCGATGATAATTATGACCAACCGCTGAGCAGTCTAGGATGCGCGTGAACCTATCAGCGAACGAGTTCGCTGATAGGTTCACGCGCATCCTACCATGCCCTTTGCCCCTAATGCGCCGCTTTGTTCCATGTTCCACGTGCGGTGGTTCTGGAGTTCGCCCATCCGGAGGCTTCCATACACGTATAGAAGCGATGTGTATCGTTCTCCTTCGGTGCTTTGACGTGGTACGAAACGAGCTTATGCTCTCAGCATTCGTACCATTCCAATATGTTCCGCCACTTTTGCAACCAACACCCAAGAACCTGCATGCATCGCACGGTGCGTTGTCTCATCACCTCCGCATTATCGACCGCCTGCTTTTGAAATAATTACAATTCGTACCCAATGCTGACTCGATGCCGGAACCGGCCTTACGGTTGCAGAATTCGCCCATGAAAGCACTGTCAGAGGCAAATGGTGCTGACGAGAGTACATCACCACTAATGTTGGTTTTTCAACATCCGCGGTGCGTCAAACTGATCGCTTGCACCCACACCAAATGCTAGACAATAACCCACTTTCACAAATCATCTCACTGATGCACCGGTTGCGGTGCAAAGTCTGGCCTTGGGCTTTATTGAGTTAGTCTTGAAGACGTAGCTCTTGCGTGGAGGCGCTGGTAATTCGTATTCAACCATTGCTTTTCAATGTGTTACCAACAGAAGCGGGCTCTTGTTCGCTCAAGTAAGTTTGGATGGTGCCGTTTTAGTTTTAGGCTCGTTGTTTCCGACCTTGTGCCTTTTTTACGCAGTAGTAGGAGAGCACATGCGTCTCCAATTTCTTCACCATGTGATCCATATACTCGCATTCCGAATGCTTAAAACGAAAAATTTTTCATGTTCAGAATCCATCATGTCGTCGCTGATAGCCTTTTTGCTATCAAAACTTTCATGTCAAACATCACTAATCGCCGTACAGGATACAATTTATACCAATCTCTTGTCCCAAGTTCTCAGCGATAACGACAATATAAGCACAAAATTAACTCAAAACGGGGCCTGAGCGAGCTGCACGAGACCAATTTAGCGATCTACTTGCGCGTCTTTCGCATTCTCTCGTACAGAGTTGGGCTCCGTTCAGCACGAATACTAATATCGTGATTGTCTCATTTAAGAGGTTTTCACGGATACGATGGGCTCGTGGCATGGATTGAAAGTGGGTGACATTGGACGTAGAAATCCTGAGGCTCCTGCATGCGTAACGACTTGTTAAGCCCTGTACGTATAGCTGCCAACTGTTCGTACGTACCAACAGTTCTTCTATTAGGTGTAACTTTTTATTTCTTAGCGATGTGATTCGGGAATTTCCAGAAAGCAAATTTCGGTTTGCATAGCCATGAAAAAGGTACTGACGGTACTTCACTCATCGCAAGGTCACCACTTTCACAGCACTCGTAGCAAGATCACTCGCCCCCATAAAGCTCTCGATTTACGCACCACACCAAACTGCATCACGTGCGTTCATTCCGCCACCAATCAGTGCCATCTGCTGAGCTGTCTGACGAAGATCCAGAACTAATATTAGCCGATGTCCATGCTAGTCTTCGAAAGATGCGCTCTGCGTTTTTGAGGCCTAGTTCCCCCAGATCAACGTTGAGCAAAAGAACTTCAAATATTGCTGCTTGTGCGGCGTGTATAGCAGTACAGAACAGTGAAACAGTGATGATGATTTGGTTCAGATCATTCATTGCTTCAAATTGTGGATCAATCCCAGAAAGGGAAAAGCCACCGAGGCAGTTCAAATCTCCGCTCTCAAGAGAGGTTCGCACAGCGACAGCGCACCCCGTACAGTCCGGTGTAGATGTAAATCCACGAGCACTTCAGGCTATATCACAGGGTTGAGAAAGAACGCCCAAACTGGAAAAAGGCCAGGAAAAGCGGACATGGTAGTGTATATCGTAGCTGACCAATGACGACATTCGTAGCGAGATGTAGACATCCAAAGGTGGAAGAACCAAAATTAAATAGTCGGTAATGAACCAAACCAATGGTAAAAACAAAAGAAAGAACAGAAACAAACCCAAGTACTGAGGTAGAAAGAAAGTACGGGTCGGTAGACAGATATGTGTGCCCTCCACCAGTCACAAGAAAAACAAAAGAAGAACAAGACCAATGATGGCATGCACTGCGTGCACTCTCCTGGTTGGAGCCGGGGGATAACTAGACCGTGCTGCGGTAACTCGCTCCGCGAGGAGTTGGAGTTGTCGCGCAGGCGAAATTGTTAGAGCCGCACACCGGGTTACCTTTACTAGGTTGGTGATGGCGGTGAGCCATCACCTAAGTAGTAGAATTAGCGGCACTGTAGAGGGTTATCAAAAATATCTAAATAATAGATTAATCTGAGCACCTCATGTGCACCTCCCGTCCCGGGCAGTCCTGACAGTGGCGGGCCAAAACCCACGGGTATTTCTAAAAAATTATGAAAAGATTCACTCCATCCAAACAACCAAATAGTGGTACACATGTACACATTCCGGGTCCGGATCCACGTCATCGTGCTACTCATAACCTCGAGTTCCCCATCCATGGGCGTCTCCATAAGTTATGATTGCTACTACCGAAACGGTATCTCTGAGGGGGGTTTGCTCTACAGTTCTACACCCCTTGGATACCGTGGGGCAAAGTCTGTTATGCGCAAAGATTCTCATCTCTGCTAATAACTGAGATACCCATGAGAGATGGTATATATCCGGGCATTCTGCTCGGTTAAGACATGGACTTTGTGAATATGTTTAGGTAGCTAGCGATTACGTACTGGTTTAAAGGAACTATTTGTTGAAGAAAAGTGCTGTAACCATGGCACGGAAATGGAAAAATAGTGGTAGCAACCGGAGACTCCTCCTCAGTTAAAGAAGAGATCTGTGGCCGTAAGTCCAAGATAGCAAGAAGTCCACATCAGCCAGGGGCATACGAAACAGGCAGGCACGCAGAGTATAGCTGCAGGTGCGAAGATGAAAAAGGATCTGTCTCTACTTCGCACGGTCGGTACGTTTTGCGCCGTCGCATGATTCTTGGTGTGCAACTAAAAACCAACAGCACTTTCGTTTGATTCGACAGGGCCAACTTTCTTCGGGAACGCCCTATAGACATGAGCGATAAGCAAAGAGTTCATGTGTGTGACATATGAGGGCTGAATGTAATAGAAGATCTTTGAAAGAAAACGTTCCACCGCAACAACCGCAATACAAGCATGGCTATGAGCCAAGTATCCATCCCGTATGCATGTCAGCTGTTCTTCTAGCTATTCCAATGCCCCGTTTACGACAGATAAACACTTCTGACGGCAATTGAACGCGACTGGGAGCCGGAGTGACCCAATTTTTTGCGTATCAAAAGCTCTTGTGCTCCAAGAAAAAGTAGTTGCCTTGCGAAATCAGCGCCAAAACAGTCGTTCTTAACTTTCAAGAATGAAAGGCCCAGGACACCTCCAAGAGAAACAAGACCAAAAGCGAAAAGGCGAAGATGTGCACGTAAGACGCTCGACGAAGCACATGACGAAAAGAACGATAAAGCCTGAAACCGGACTTGGAAAACAGGGTTGAGGTCAGCGGACGCGCTTGCGTCGCAAAGTTCATGCGCATGCAAAGAAGTGAGGTAAAGAAAGTTGGATGGGACCCAGGGGGTTGCGGCGAATGGTTGACGGAGAGCGGGGTGGAAAACGAGAGTCTCTTGGAACGACGGGAAGACTTTTTGGACATCGGTGCGGGAAGGAACTTGCACACAGGCGCAGGCCGCTGTTGCGACTTCATGGCCCGGCGACAAAGGCGACGGGAGCGACGACGGGCGCGGGAGGGAGAACCACGAAACAGCGGCGCCTAAAACGGTCGGCAGCGCTCTTAGACGATTCTCTTCCTCCGCTTCTCTTGGCTAGCAACAAGCTTGTCGGGGATATGATGAGTGGCTGGACATGCTATAGTGGACAGCCCAACGACAGGTTGAGCGCTGGTAAAGTCTTTGGCCAAACGTTGAGATATTCGGTTTGAAGCCCATGTCGTTCATCTAGGCCAGAATAGGACGAAGTAGGCGCGTGAGGAGAATCAGAGAGTACTAAAACTCGACGGAGATAACAGGCCCCGGTTTGCGGTAAGATATAGCATGTTCCGGCTTCAGTTCTGCTCGACGCTGAGGCAGGTGGTCGTAGACGTTGGGATAGCAAAGTGGTTTGGTGAGAAATAGCGAACTTCATGGAGTGGCGAATGTATGCGCACAGAAGGAGGGGTGTGGGTTACGGCACGCTAGTGGCTGGCTGCCAGTTGTGTTGCCAACCGAACTGCCGGGTGCTTCGCTGCGGCGCGTAATAGAGACATGTTTCACTTCTTCGTCTAGGATGCGACGGGCGTAAGTGGTATCTAGCATTTGGATGGATGTTGAAAACGAGACTGTCAGTGAGACGGTAATTCTATGGTGGCTAGAAGATCGCTTGCAACCTCGGCAATGGCTGAATAAGGGAAAGCAATGTGTGCGTTTTCAAGTTCATGCAAATGTTTTGAACCAATTTTTTCTATTTTGGAAATGATCTCCAAAACTTTTAAAGGTTTGACAAGGAAGTATGAGAAATGGAACTCGGAGTTTTTGGGGGGCGCCCCCTCCAAACGTCCGGTCTCCTCCGGCCCCTCCCGACTTAGAAAATTAAGCCACACCATCTAGACTAGAGTATTCGACAATGTGGATGAAATCTTCTTGTCTATTTGATCTTTTTCCGAAAAAGTGCGAACGTGCTACACCTGTACGCGGTTTCTGTTCAAAGAAGTTTCGAAAGTTTAGGATTTTGTAGGAAGTCCGTCTATTTTTGCTTTGGTCATGTTTATCTATTTCCGCCTTTTGGTTACTTGAAATTGAAATTTTAAAGTTTTTGTTTCAAATCATGTTTTGTAGAGCTTTAGAAATTTATTTTTTTTTGATTTTTTCCTACCATACTACGGTGAATTCTATTTGACAAATGTTCAAAATCGCTCATTTTCGGGCTTTTCTAAATTTGATGCCGTCCATATGGACTCAGTGGTCGCAGATCCTACAAGCCGATTTTTGTATATATGAGCCTCCAAATCACTGCTGCTGTGTAAAAAATCCCTAGTTCAGGTGTTTCAATGAGCATTACAGTAGCACCTAGTACATAGGCACGCTCAGATGTGCGAACTCTCGAGTAAAGTGCCTCCGGGCAGAGTTTTCCTCTCACAGGTTATGGGCCACACGCAACGAAAGACCCAAACCCACCTCCCTCCCACTCGCATTTCCCAACACCCGAACCCAGCATCACCCCCCGCAACAAACCCTACATCACCACGGAAGCCTATAATCGCCTTACCCGTCGCCTGCGACGGGAGCTCCACAACGACATCTCCGCCCTGACCTCAGAACTCTACGACAACGCTACCGACACCGCCGAAGACACCCATACTTCCCGTGACACTACAAAAAAACAGTCTACCATGGACACAACCACATCCACCCTCCACCCTTCGCTACCCATCCTCACTCCCGGCAACTACACATACTCGTTCTACACAATGAACAACCATGCAATTACCCTAGAAGCCGAAGACCACTTCAGTAGTAACCCTCCAGTCCCACTTGACCCAGCAGAGCTCAAGATATACAAAATCAAAAAGTCCAAAACTTACCACAGCACATCGTTTCTACGGTCCCAGCCAACATAATGGGGCAAGTCTTCAAACCTGACGACAATTTTACCCCCCACGACGTAGTCCAGAGCATACTCCAACATGTCAATCAGTCCACCGAAGAAGACCATCAGTTTCTCAAGACAGAGGCAGAATGCATCAAATTCAAAGACGACACGAAAGTATCCGACTACATTAAGGAACACCAGGACATCCGCAAGAAGATGCTTGCAGCGCGATACCCGAATATCGAAGACGAAAAGACGAACGTGGACTTTCTCATAGAACGACTTAAAGAAAACCAGGCTCTCTCCAATATCGTATTCCATTTCTTAGGCAACAAACCCTCAACCGTCCAAGACTTCACCCGCACATTCAAACGATTCTACACTTTCCAGCAAAAAAATGGCCACCACCGCTTCATCGTCCATGCCACCCACTTTTACCGTGGACTACAAGCCACAGACACAGCAATACACCGGAACCTACAACGTCCCACCCAATACCGTCCATACTGACGACAGTATTATCAACCCCGCAACAGACCGCCCTTCGCGGGCAAACCATACCCATTACACAGCTCGCTCGGTCTCCGCCAACCACAACACTCTGATCAGGAATGTCGCCACCCTGGACACCCAAGACATGAGCACCGCCACCGTGCCACTTATACGCAATGGACCTATCCGCCACTCCCCCCACCGCACCCAGCCAACTATCAACAGCCTCAACTCCCTCCCCCTCCCCCACCGGTGGACGTGACCTCGAAGGCAGGCACTGAGGCCACCGGTAAGTTCGTCCTAGACAGCGGAGCCAACCCCAGCCATTTGCATCACCCTAATCGATCGATGAGACCTGTATCACGCGAAACCTACGCAACAACCGCAACAAACCAGCGGAGCAGGTGTACCCACCATAGAATAATCCAAATCCGCCCCCACAGTAATAAAAACACACTGCGCACATATGCAGTAGCCAAAAAAAGCATCAGGCACAACCTCCTCTCGGTCAGTGACCTGGCCAAGCGATACGGCCATGTTAAGTTCACCCCGCGTCATGGAGACATCGTGAACACCAACACTACACCCGCACAGCTCATGGCCACAGCCCACTTGAACAACAACCAATATGAACTCAATGGCCACATAGTAGAACACACCTATGCCCGCACAGCACGCACTATGCCCCGTAAAACGCCAAAGCTTCACAAGAACACAATGTATCAAACCACACCACACCCCACACCCCGCCTATCACCAAAGTCACGCGAGCGCACAACACAGACACAATCCGATCTCGCAGTCTCACATAGACAGCCCACCACCACCAAAACACCACGCCTCAGCCAGCTAGACACCCCCACACCGCCCAAGCAACTCACACCCACACAAAGACTAGCAAACGAGTGGAATTTGCGACTCAATCACGCGCATCCCAACAAATTATCCCTCACC
This sequence comes from Gracilaria domingensis, assembly GCA_022539475.1. Taxonomy (NCBI): domain Eukaryota; phylum Rhodophyta; class Florideophyceae; order Gracilariales; family Gracilariaceae; genus Gracilaria; species Gracilaria domingensis. The sequence continues at coordinate 63,207 of VCMS01000249.1, read as the reverse complement.
GCAAAACAACAACTCATACGCAACATGCCCAAAACAGTACCCGCCAACACGCAACTCACGTGCACTGGATGTCATACTGCCAAGCTATATCCAGCTCCTCATCGCCACAAGACACACAATTACCCCGTAGGGGCATATATCAGTTCCGATACATGCGGATCTGTGAAACCCACCTCGACACACCTCAACAACCACATCCTAAGTCTCATCTGCGCTACAAGCCGATTTGCGTCTGCCCATTTCATCAAAGGTAGGAAAATCATCCCCCAATACGTCCAACAAACGTTACATCACATAACACACAGAATGCTGCACCCCCTACATCATTTCCGCACCGACAATGCTAAGGAATATATCTCAAAGCAGATGAAAGCCATATATTCCGTGTACAAGCTGCAACATCACCTGCGAACTCCCCATCAACCACACGAAAACTCTAAAACAGAGCGCCCCAAAATAACTCTCATGGAATCAGTAAGAGCTCTACTCACCGCAACTCAACTCCCCGACCAGTACTGGGAGGATGCAGCTCGAGATACAATATTCAAGTAAAACTGTAGTGCAAAACCCAGTGATAGGAAAAGCACTCAAGGCGTTCGAGTCTTCATCACTTCTAATCTTCATCGAACTTCGATTCTTCTAACTTCATCTTCGCGTGCTTCATCACTACCATTCACAGTACACCGTTGGACGGTAATTGGCTTCTTCCCATAAATGGGTATCTGTAAACCGGAGTGTAACTCTTCTTATCTGTAAGCCGGAAAATCTTCTTCATCCCAAGGTAACCACTTTGCCAAACGGAACCAACAAGTTCAACTTGACATCCTGACAACTCACTCTCTGAGCCAACCCAGCCGAGTCTGTTTCGCGTTAACGCGTTAATTCTCCGCATACTGCGGTTATTCCGGATCAGCGGATACTGTTTTCACAGCGCGCTTTTCCTTCGCTTCGCGAATGCGCCGTATCGCGACTTGCTACTTCCCAGACTGGGCTTCACTTCTGACATCTGACTCTTCTTCTCGCGAGCGAGCTTCACCGACCTTCGGTACTTCAGTAACTGGTACAGCGGTGTCTTCTCGGATTGCGAGTTCTTCAGCGTTCTGAATGCGCGAATCTCCAACTGGAGCGGCTGTGTTCTCAGCACTATTACGAATTCCAGCAGATGGAGAACCGGGCTACACCGGAGAATGAGTAGTTGCATCAGATTCATCAGCGTTGCCCTCCCCCTCCTTAGGGGTCGCCATGGGCTCCATAAGAAGATGGGGTGGGGCGGGGGGGTAACCCTTGTGAACACTCGTGTAGAGTTGGTTGGGTTATTCCAAGTTAACGTACTTGAATCTCTCTCTTCAGAGTCACTTAATTTAGGTAGATCCGATAGACCACGATCCGGGTGCGGAAGAATCGCGGGACGCGATGGCGTAGCATCCGTTGAATGAACTTCTTCCTGTAGAGGATCCCCTGATTGGGTATTGGTTGTAGATTGTCTGGGAGGCGAAGTAGGTGCCAGTACGACGCGATCACGCGATACAGGCTTGTGTTGCTCATCAATGTCGATCACGACGGTATCTGGAGTAACAGAAATAACGTGATACGGTCCGTCGGCGATCGGAGACAGCTTATGTCGTCGTTCCTTCTCAGGATTATAATACTCCTTTCGTAGGAAGACGTAGTCATTAGCTTTCACCATTGATGGTTTGCCGCGTAACAGGCTGTCGAATTTCGCTTGTACGCGAGTTGAGCCTTCTCCATGGCCTTCCGGGCTACCGGTACCATCTTCTTCAACCAATTTTTCCAGGTGTCCCTGTACAAACCCGTAGACGGGAAAGACGATAGCGTCGCTCGAGCTTCAATTGCCACAGGTGGCGGAATCATTGAGAGGACCAATTCAAACGGCGACAGCGACGTAACCCGATGTACCTGGGTGTTATATGCGTAAGTTATCGCATCAGTGTACAGGTCCCAATCCTTTGGGTGATTCGCAACGTAGGATCTCAATGCGTTTAGCATCGTACGGTTAAACCGTTCTACCTGCCCATTACACTGGGGATGATAGGTTGTTGTAAACAAATTCTTGATATCCAAGATACGACAAACGTCCTGAAAGAAACGTGATGTGAACTTCGAGCCATTATCTGATAACAGATGAACAGATGGTCCGTAAACAAAAACCCAATGCGTCACAAACGCTTGTGCCACAATACTGGCGGTTATCCGTTTAAGCGGAACAGTTCGCACAAGCTTCGAAAACCTGTCCGTGATAACCAAAAGGTAACGGTGACCGCGGGCGGTTTTGATCAATTCACCAAGAATGTCGATAGCGACGAACTCTAAAGGGGCCCGGGCTGGGAACAGCGTCATCTACTTCGAGTTTCGTTGAAGTTTGACGTTGTTCTTGGCGCATTCCGTGCATGAACGGCGTACTGCGTAGCAGTCGAATGCCATAGCTGGCCAATAAAAGTCTCTTCGGAGAGTTAGATACAACTTCCTGCGACCAAGGTGTCCCCCAATCTTTGCGTAGTGGGATATATGGAGAGCCCTCCATTGTAGGGAGTGTGGAACCACAATTTGAGGGCGTGGCCCAACAATCTTGACAAGGAATCCCTGATCGTTGATTAGAAAGAGTATCTTGAATCCCCCGTTGAGTCGGGCCCTTATCTGGGTACAGAAAGGATCCCCGTGTTGTTCACGTATTACCTTTTCAGCGGTAATGGGTTCAAATGAACCGGGTAACGGTGTAACCGGTCCGGTGGCGATTATATCGTCGCAGACGTCGTCCAGAAAGTCTGGTTCTTCCTCGAATTCTTCAGCCAAGAAGCAGGGGATGTCGTCATCATCGACAGGTTCTGCTTCACCAGAAGTTCCCAAGCGGGAGAGCGCATCTGCCTGCAAGTTCAGGGTTCCCCGTTTGTAACGGACTTCGAAATCAAATTCCGACAAGTGGAGACGCCATCTCATAAGGCGACCTGATGGCTCAGATATCTCCATAAGCCAGCGCAGTGCCGAATGATCGGTGTGCACCTGAAAATGGGTTCCCATGAGGTACGGTCTCAGAGTTGAGAGTGCCCATACAACGGCATGACATTCTTTCTCGGAAACCGAGTAGTTGCGCTCATGCACATTCATCGAACGGGACCAGTATCCCACTGGGCGTCGTACTCCATCTTCCGAAATCTGGAAAAGCGCACAACCAACTTGGTATTCACTTGCATCAGTATCCACTTCGTAAGGAAGCCCAGGAGTGGGTAATGCCAAGACTGGCAGAAACGTTACGGCGGCGACAAGCGCCGGAAAGGCGGACGCATCCGCGTCGCCGAATGGTTCCAGTTTAACTGGCTGTTCTTTCCTGAGGAGAGTATTGAGAGGAGCTGCAGTATCAGCGAAATTCGGGACGAACCGACGGTAGACATTACACAAACCGAGAAATGATCGGAGTTCCGTTTGAGTTGTCGGATGTTTCGCTTCTTTCAGCGACTTCACCCTTACCTCGTCGACCTAGAGTTTCCCTGGGCGAATAATATGGCCCAGGTATTTCACCGAGTCGGTAAAGCATTCGCATTTCTTGAGCTTCAAGGTAACACCTGCGAAACGCAGAACTTGCATCACTTCCCTCACATGGGACATATGTTCATCCATACTGTTGGAAAATACGACAATGTCGTCCAAGTACACAAGAAAAGTCTTCCACTTGAATCTGGCCAACAGAATGTCAACCACGCGCTGAAACGTAGCGGTAGCATTTGTTAGCCCGAAGGGCATCCGTTTGAAACGGTACAGTCCTTGGTGACATACAAACGCGGTCTTGTCGCGATCTTCCTTTCGAATTGGAACCTGCCAGTAACCCCAATTGGCGTCAAGGGCGGTAAATACTCTGGCGCTTCCCAGCGAGTCGATGTACTCATCCATCCGTGGAATCCGATACACGTCTTTGACGGTAACTGAGTTGGGTCGCCTATAATCGATGCAAAAACGCCACGATCCATCCGACTTCGGAACAAGTACAACGAGCGATGCCCATGACGACTGAGCTGGCTCAATTACGTCGACACGTAGCATCTTCTCGACTTGAGACTTTTCTTCTTCCCGCGCTTTCGGGCCTGCCCGATACGGGTGTTGCGCGATTGGGCGAGTATCTGGGAGCAGATCAATACGGTGCTCCGTAATTCCAATTGTTCCAAGGGAACCGTCCCATATGGGAGTAAATTATCTGAGCATGTCCCGCAACTTCTCGCGATGAGACGCTGGGACATGGTCCAGATTCAACTTCTCTAATTCCTCAACAGGATTCGTCTGTTCTGTGCCAGGGGTAGCGCTGATATAACCGGAATGAACGGTCGTTCGTGGCCTGAACTAACTAGATTCACCTCTTCAGTAGCGACTGCTTCCGGTACGGCGGAGTTTCCATTTCTGGAGGAATCCGACAAAACGGGGTTTCCAGGACGCACCTCCCCCTCCTTGGCTTCGGGCACACCGAGAACCTCGGACGTTGGGATTCCCGTGTGTACGAGCGCCTTCGGATGCGGCAGGACCGAACCCAGTACCTGGTGTTTGACTAGCCACTGAGTGGTTTTGCGAAAGTTGGCGACCAGTACCTTGAAAGATTGATCGGGCTCGATAGAAACAACACCATTAGCTAAAGCGAGCTGTTGCTGATCGTATAGCGATAAAGACGGTTGAACTAGTCGAATTCCGTGTTGTTTGGAGACGCACTGCACCCACACCTGGGATTCCGGCGGGATTGAAACGGATTTCGCTATGCGAAGCTTTGTTGATTTCGGATCCACGTTTGGAACCTCCTGAGCCACAGGTAATGGAACGCGCTTTCGGATTGCGCGCCTCAACGGCTTCCAAACGATCAGAATGGTTGTACCATCTTCCATTTCCACGGTTTTCGCCCTTGCGCGTATTGCTTCGACAAAGCGGTCGCAAAAATCACAACCGAGTATAACCGGTGCAGCGAGTGAATCGCAGACAACAAAGTCAAGTTTCACCACGTAGGTGCCAAGTCTCACTGTGAGAGTTAAGTAACCAACCGTGCGCAACAGGTTATTGTTCGCGTCAGCGATATCCAAGCGTGGACCATAGCGGACGAATTCCTGAAGTGCCGGGGGCACTAACGAAAAGTGAATGAGATTTGGCGCAGCGCCCGTGTCGAACACGGACAGTTGACGAACCATAAACTGGTGTGATAAGCCGAGGTCAGCGTAAACCTTATAATTCCTCTTGGCCATCACAAGGACTCTATCCGGGTTACGGAAATTTCGGGACCGTACCCACGGACGACGGAGAACCGTTAAAAGCTCTGAGTCCACGTCAGAGTGAGCCATCTTCCTCTTAAGGATCTTCTTCTCAAGGAAAGTGACCTGGGAGCGAAGCGGTGACGCCTCGTGCGTCTCCGACTTCGGTTCAGGAGACGTCCCTCCCGCAGGGGGAACTCCCAAGTTTAGTTTTTCTGGGCGGGGTTGGCCGGCGACGGCAAACTATGGTCAGAGTGGGAAACAGAATTCCCGGGTTCGCGGTTGGTCACAGTTACCTGTTCAGCCTGGTTCCGAGGTTGCTCAGTTCGAACGTTCTGTCCTGTAACAGGATTGACAAACTTGGTCCTTTGCTCTTCATAATTCTTACTCGGAACGCGAGCACGGTCAGCTGGTGACAAGGACTCATACCACCCGATAATTTTTGGTAACTGTCCAGCGGGCAACATGCACACAGGTGCAATATGACCGTGTCGGTAACAAATGTGACAGCTGGCCGTTACCGGCTTATCGAAAGGTCGATTACCACCCATCCGACGCTGCGGTTGCGCATTAACCCATCCTGGGCGTGAGAAACGGCTTCCGTTATTCGCATAAGCGAGTGGGGCGGCCGGTACCCGTTGTCCTCCCATATAAAGAGCTGGGTCACTTTCCGAAGTCGGAGCTGTCGACGACGGAATCTCAGAAGACCCGTACGAATCGGGATTACGTGCAATGAAATGCACATTATCCAAATCCGGATTAACGGAATTCCCACGTTCCAGTGAAGAAGATGGAGATGACTCGTGTACGAGAAGGGCCCTCGAGCGGTGGGGCTTCTTAGGGTTGCGGGCACGCAAGACTTCGCCCTCCGCTTGGCCAAACTGGTCCAGTTCCAGATACGTAATCCTACGTTTCTCTTCGCGATATCGCGCCACCAAAGCCTTGATGGAAGGGTCCAACCCATCCACGAAAATCGTGCATCTCTCCTGAGCAGAGTAAACATTCCCACAGCGATGAAACGCTTTATTCAACCGAGTTGAGTAAAGCGTTTCGGTCTCTTCAGTCTTCTGTTTAGTATCTCGGAGAGCGAGCGTCGCGTTGTGAATCGCGCTTCATGTTGCATAGGACCTCAGGAGGTATTGGACCGCTTCCGGCCAACAGCTGACACCTCCCTCAGATGCACGGGACGACCCTCGGACCGAGTTAAACTGATCTTCAGCCATCCCTGACAGAAAATAGGGTAAAGCAAGAAACGCTTGCCCCTCGTTCATACCGAGAATGTCGGCTACCTGCACAAAGCGGGCCAAGAAGTCCAGTACCAGAATTGGATCTTTGCCATCGAATTTCTTCGTAAAGACGATATTCAGTCTTCTGATGTGGTCCTTCACCTTACCGCTGCTTCGCGAGGTGCGACTTGACGATGAATCGTCCAATCGGTAATAAAGATGCGACAACAGCTTCCTGTAGAGAAGATTCGTTGGTTTCAACTTCTTGAGTCCAAGATGACGTCTACCTTTCTCGCAAGAGCGAATCACTCCTTGAGTGGCACATGTCGCCTTCGACTTCGTCCCGCGGGATCTACTCCCATACCGTTCTTAGTCTTCCTCACTGTCCGAAGAACTGGATGAAGTAGACTTCGCAGAGCGAACGCTAGAATTAGAACTAGACGAATCCGAGTCGTAACGGAGTTCTTTTTTGGATCGTCGATTGCTGTGATACGGAGATTGGCGGGCCGAGCGCTTAGAGGCTTCTTCTTTAGCATTCTTCGCATCAGATGCGTTATCCATCCGGATGATCTCTTCGAGAGTAGACAACCGAGTGGTTAGGCGATCGATCTCAGTTCGATGCTCCTGAATAGAGGAATGGTAAGTTTGAACAAAAGCGGCTGGTGCACCCAAACTTTCCAAAATGGAATTCACGTCTTGACGTAAGACACGAATGTCATTGGTCGGATCTCCGATTTCAGCTTGGTCAAGCTTCCGTCTCAGATACTGCAGATCCTCGAACAACGAGTTTTGCGCGAGCTGACTGACACGCAGTTGAGCCTCGAGGTACGAGTATCCAGGGGTTTCAACCACATCATCTGGTCTCTCCGTGGCCGGAGTACCCATAACGGGCAGAGCTCCTGCCGTAGAAGCGGCCATCGGACCCGACGTGACTGACGAAGCTCTCCGGGGTTCCGGGACCTGTTCATTGTCAGGCGACCTTGCAGATACAGAGGCACAAGAACGCGAGGTCTTGGCAGAGGCACACCAGCATCTCTGGCCTCACCGTTTCGAGGGTTAGGCGCAGGTGGCGCCATACCGGGCCACGGTGTACCAAACAGCGGTAAGATCAAATTAACAACGAGAGGTCTCGATACTCCAAAGAGTAACTAACGAACAACAAATAAAACACTCTAGAGAGTCCACTGTTTTACAGTAGCTTCCCAAAAACCAATTGATCACTAACCGTAAGACTCCTCGACAAGAACGAGAACGAAAGAAAGAATCCAACCCGTTCTAAGTCGGGAGACTACTTGTAGTGCAAAACCCAGTGATGGGAAAAGCACTCAAGGCGTTCGAGTCCTTGCTCCCTGTAAAGGGTAGACTCAGCGGATGAGCCCTCCGAACACGGAAAGTGCGGGTGTAAGACCGCGTGTGGTACCGGATATACATACGGAGGTTGAGGGGTGAACGGGCCTGATCCAGGAATCCGGCGAAAAGTGACGGAATGGTCGAGGAGGAAGGTACCGTAGAGCGGTGTAAGCCCTAGGCAAAAGGAGGGAAAAGAAGGAGAAACCAAAGGAGGAAAAGAGAGGAATCCCGCGGCGGGACGTGCGAAAAGCGGCAACAGACCCGGCTGCCCGGAGACGACGATGTGTATTAAGCCCACGCGGCACACTCTATACAGAGACGGAAACGCTACCAATTGCGGTGAAAGCAGTACAACTGCACAAATAAGAAACAAGAACAGTGCGAAGACACGGAATAAAACAGCCCGAAGGCAAGGCCACAATGATCAGTATTGTCTGAGTGATCCCGAGGGATGAAGCTGAGTCGTACCGTACGCGGTGTTTCTCCGGAAGGAGTTAGACATTTCGCGATGGCGAAACAGTTCAGAGCCGAACTCGGTTACCCTTTACTGAGGGGCGGAGGTGGCCGCGAGGTCACCTCCTTATATCGTAATCGATTACTTAGTTAAACTAAATTAAATAAATAAAGTGCACGCCTGTGCAGGTCCCCCCACGTGGAAGGTGTGCAACCCGCGGCAGCGGCCAGTAAACTATTCGACTATCGAACCAAATTCACCTGCGAAACGGTCAAAATAACCACGCGCGTACACGCGACCATTCAGTGATAACCTGCCATTGCTGGCGCCAACCCCAGGGGGTACCAAACAAAATTAGCCAGAAATCCCCAAAATTGGGCCATTCTTCATACAAATTTCCATGACAGATACGTCTCGCATGGCGAGTTATGGAGCACTATCGTCAACGATTCCGCGCACTCGCGTTGTCCTACACCCGTGTATCGGGCGAGCACGTTTTGCTCTACAAAAACTTGTTGCACCACGCCAGCATCAATACATCACCATACCACCTTTGGTACGGCCAAAAACCCATACTGCAGACTCTTTACACATTCGGTCAAACAGGAACCTTCCTTGTTTACGCCTCCAAGACCAAAATGGCACACGGAGCACACCCAGTACGATACATGTACGCCAACTCCCTAACTCACATCACCGTACTCAATCTTCATACGCAACGCTATCAACAAATAAGGGCACAAGATTTCCACTCGTATTTCAAAACCCAAGACCCCACAATCACAAACACACATGCCTTCAAAACCCGGGCTCACCCCAAACAGCCCATACCCAGTGAGATCACACTCAGTACTGTAGAGCAAAACGTGCTCGCCCGATACACGGGGATTGTTTTCATAAACCCCTGGTAAGGATGGTTTCAGGTACTCGGAAGGTATTAATATTGGCGCACGGATGGGGTACGTTTTGGCAGTATTGAGGTATGGCACCCTGAGGGGTCGGCCATGACCTGGCGCAGATGAGTGTTGGTCGCGTGGACGCGTGTGTAGGAATGGGTGTGTTCACACATGTTTTGTTATGATTGTCGGATATTTTACTGGCCGCCGCCGCCGGTTGTCACGTGCACCACGTGTATGGACCTGCTTAGGTGTGCACTAGGTTATTTAATTTAGTTTAACTAATTTATCGGTTACGATATAAGAGGTGACCTCCCGGTCCCCTCCTCCTTCAGTAAAGGGTAACCGAGTTCGGCTCTGAGCTAATTCGCCGTCGCGAAGTGCACAACTCCCTCCCGAGGGTCACCGCGTACGGTACGTTCTAGCTTCATTCCTCGGGATCATTCAGGCATTTTTGACTATTTGTGGCTGTTGCCCTCGGGCTTATTCCGTCTTCGGACACTACTTACTTGCAGTTACTGCTTAACCAAATCTAGTGGACATTCCGTCTCCGTACAGAGTCTTATTGCCGCCTGGGCTTAATACACAACCCCCGTCCCCCGTCTCCGGGTCTGTTGCCGCTTGCCGCACGCCCCGTCGAGGGTTCCTCCTTGGTTTTTCCCTTCTTTTTCCCCTTTCACACCTAGGGCTTACACCGCTCTACGGTACCTTCCTCCTGGACCTTTCCCTCACTTTTCGCCGGATTCCTGGATCAAGCCCGTTCACCCCTCAACCTCCGTAGGTATATCTCGTACCACGGGCGGTCTTACACCCGCACTATCCGTGTTCGGAGGGCTCACCACTGAGTTCACCTCGTCTTGAGGGCAAGGACTCGAACGCCTTGAGAGACGATCCCATCGCTGGGGTTTTGCTCTACAAGTACCCCTCCCCGGCGCACCCTTCAGCAAGCAAGAGAATATCCCGATGCACGCCTCTGGCAGCAAGTTCACGACCAAGAACTGGCAAACTTGGATCAACATGCCAGCATCCAATGGCTATTAAACAACTTTACACCACCCAAAGAAGCCACGATACCCCTCATGATGTTGTACAGGTATAAACGCTCAGCGGAAGGCACGATAACCCAAAGAAAAGCAAGGTGCAATCTAGGGGGGGACTTGATGAAGCCCGGAATCCACTTCAACCCGAATCACCGAACCACATATACGGCAGATCGCACTACCCAACGCCTCCTCATTGCCCTACATGCCGCACATCAATATCCCCTCGAGCATTTTGACATTAAATCAGCCTACCTGCATGAAGAATATCAGCACGACAAACCGGTCTATGTAAAACATATCCCAACCTTTGACGGTAAGCACAAGCACGACGGCCAATACGGACAGCTCATCGGTAACCTCTATGGCACCCTCTGGCCGTATATTATTACAACCACGGACTCAAGAAATTCCTTGCAGAATTCCAGTTTCAACCGTCCGAAGACGACCCCTGTCTATATGCAAAGAAAACAGACAAAACGTTCACCCCAGTCAGCACAACCATAGATGATTTCCTCGTAGTCACATCAAACAGAAAATTGATCGACGAGCTCTATCACCAACTTCTCACCAAATACAAAATCAAACGCCTAGGAACTCCCACACGCTTCTTGAACTGGACAATTCAGCATGCTCCAAAGGGCTACACCCATATCTCACAACCCGACGGCGTCGAAGCGATCCTTACGCAAACAAAAATGCAGCACTGCAACCCAACGAAAACACCATACAACTCCGTAAAACAGCTCGACAAGCAGCCACAAACCCAAACCTTATCGCCAAAAGAAGCCGCAAATTACCGATTCATTCTCGGAGAAATATGATATGTCGCCGACAGCACCGGGCCGGACATAATGTACGTCACGAACAGGTTAGCACAACATATGGCTAAGCCACAAACACACCATTTTCAAGCCCTGAAAACTCTTCTCCGATGCATGCAAAGAAGCAAGATTTCGGACTCCTGTACATCACAGCACAAGAACAGCGACACGCCGAGCAGACTCGAGACGTACAGCGATGAGAACTTCGCGAACGAGAAAAACCGCAAGTCTGTCTCCGGCAATGTTTATCTCTTTGGGAACACACCAATATCGCGGGAAGCAAGGAATCAGAACGTAGTAGCACTGTCGACGACAGAGGTGGAATACATTGCAGGGAAAATTGCGAACCGACACACCAAGTGGCTGCTCCACATTTCGAGCTCTTGCAGTTTCAGTCCAACCAACCCTACCCCAGATCACATAGAAACTAACTTACCTTTGCTCGTGGCTTCCAACGAAGCCTATACACGCCGCAAGAAATACATAGACATCCGGCATCAATTTCTCAAACACCACATTGGAAACAAGACGATAACGCTGAACAGGGTATAAACAGCCGATATGCTTGCGGACATCCTTACAAAGCTGCTCGGCTCAGAACGTTTCCAAGATCTACGGACTCGACTGAACATTACATTGTAGACACACCAAATGTGAATCAGCAACCAGGGACTGTCAATCAGCACTTCACCCTTGCTGATTCACATTTTTGAAGCCAATCAGCATTACAGTAGCACCTAGTACGTAAGCACGGTCAGATGTGCAAACTCTCGGGTAAAGTGCCTCCGGGCGGAGTCTTCCTCTCACAAGGTGCTGGGCGATTTGATTCTCATACTGTTCAAGTTTGACGTACACCGACAGTAAGTTTTGCATTGTGATCCACGTGTACGTGACAAATATATTTTTAGCGTTCTCCAAAAGATGACTAGAATAGAGTATTCTTTCATATAAACGTACTGTTTGTTCCACGTATTCGAGTTGTAAATATTTGCTTCATTTTATTTGCAAAGCCACTCTCGAAAATATTGTCAACTCATGGCGAAAACCTTTGCGCGCCTTGTGATGAGGATTCCAACTATGTTATTCGTTGAGGAAAAAAACTTCACTCCGGTTTCACGAGGTTCGAGCCGAAGTCCTTTGCCATTGTTGCACATCATGGAGCTGCCTCCATCATACATAGATTTGTATGCTGCTCTGGAAAATAGGAAACAAAGACAAAACTCACATAACGCAATATCGGAACAAACATTCCAGTCTATCACCGTTTAAGACGGTAAAAGTTTAGCAACAGTTTATTTTTGCTTGGATATGGATGGGAAACGATACTAACCTTGTACTGATGCAATATTCTATAGAGAAATTTGCGATTGAAATGTAAGTAAATTGTGTCACAAACCATATTGCATATCCGCAGCAAAACTTGGTAATGAAACTGTCTTCGGCTTCGGATGCTTCTATTTATTTTGCGACGCACCGCACGGCAAAAGGCTTTTGTCCGCATCCCATCGAAGGAAGGAGGTGCTCAGAAAGGTTTTTTCTCATCGATTCCCCACGCACTGTTTATCGGGAGGAAAGCAGAATATGCAAAAGGGTTTCTCCTGAAATGCAACAGCAGTGAGTCAAGGAAACATATTTCTGAACGTTTACCTTCGATATTAGATAAACTGCTTGCAGGTGTTGAGAAACCTGTTGTGTGATTGTCGGCATGCGATAAGACTTCCATACTGTAATGGAATTGGCAAAATGTGCCCTTGTCGTGCTCTCAAATGCTTTCCAGCAGCATCTAGTTGTCTTGACTCTCGGACGGTGTCGAGGGTCAAGGATGGAAAGGACTCCAGACATCCTGCGCCGTGTTCGACGACGGCGGCTAAAGCGCTAGATGCGCCGTTGTCGACGGTCGCGCTAGCCGCCGCTGCCGCCGGCGCAGTAGTACTTAGATCTGAATCGGTAGAAGTCCTGTTTAGTTTAGTGGTAACTATCCTATCTTATTCAATCTATCTACTCAGTAAACGATAGCTTTACGGCGGTCTTTGAACGAGCGCGACGCCGCCGTACGCAGGGTCGTAAGTCCACAAACGCGACGCAGCTCCCCGCAGGAGTCGTAAGTTGCGTTGCACATGCAGCTAACCGGCAGGCCGCCACTGTGCCTCTCAGCAACTTCCGTCCGAACAGCCCACCCGCGGGCCGCGACACCGGACTGTGCTGTTTCTGCTTAGTCCTACTCTGGGAACAGTGCGGATTTAGCGATAGATCTCAACAGACAGTATAGAAACAACTAGAAAATATATATAGCCATCACTAATCATCTTTGCAGAGGATTATTCGCAGGGAGATCGGAGTTGTTGTAGCATGCCTCGCATGTCCAGGTGGCTTCGTACTGGGACAGTTGCGACAGTAAGTAGGTTTGAGCCTTGTGGTTTGAAGAGAACTTCAAGATAGTTGGTGAGATCGATTTTAGTCTGTTGAGCGTGCTGTCGCTGGGAAGAGCGGAAAATGGCATATAAACTAGATTTGACTGTCAAGCGCTCTTGTCAAATAATATTGCAATATTTCAATAGCATTTACAGTAACGTTAGAGACGCTGACTGTTTACAGTAGCCTTATTCTAAAAAATATTTGACCGTTTTGTTATTCTCCACCGAAGGAACTCTCTTTCGATTTGCGGAAAGAGTTCACTTTGACGAAATATTCTTAAATTTGAACGCTCTCAATTTTACGAACAAGATCATCTCCGTTTTTAAAGTGCAGTACAAAGACAGTATTGTCGTAGAGCAAATCGAAAATCTATGCATAGTTATAGTATCAATGTGGTAAAACGGGAATTTCTGCACCTGAAAACTCCGCATATACCGGTTCCATCGCTATTTATTTGTGTTGAGTGTGGAATATCTTTATTGATAGAATACTTTACCTAAATTTAAAATAGGGTACTCTACTCAAAAAAAGATGCGTTCATGTAAAGTATGCTTTGGTCAAGACCTAGAAGCTTTCACAAACAATGCTACAGACATTTGTAATTTTTTTAAGAGTAGAAGGCTACCATCGACATTTCGAGACGTTTCGACATCTTCGGAGATGTACATGTACACCTCGATCGCAAACACGAATGTATTGTAATGCTGCAATGCTGCAAAGTGCAACCTACTTCAAAACTTTTGATATATTTTACAATCACTGATTGGCTCAAAGAGATTTTTTCGGCAGTAAACTTAAACTTTTGCTATTTCTCGCGCTCCCCTGGTGGCGAAGTCATGCATGAACGATTGAATTTTGCGAATCCGATCAATCGTCAGTTTGGTTCTCGTGCAAAAAAGAGCGAGGCGTTTTGGTCATGGTCAATGGAAATAGACTCAGCAGATTGAGAAGGCGAGAGCGGAAAGGCACTCCGAATACCGGCGTCGCGATGACGTCGCATTCTCGAACCAAAGCAGATCGTGAAGGTAGAAGACGGCTATGTACACGTAGCCATCAAATTTGACAAGATCATTGATCTCATCTCTCATCAGAATCCCGAGCGTCGAATTCTTGATTCGCTCAAATAAATCCACTACGTGTACACATATATGTAAATTGTATTCCTAAAAGGTTCATTACAGTACGACAGCTGTTTCAAATCTGTAAGTCCCACAACACAACGCACGCAGCAACGGTGGTACCACATTGTGGTACCACCTCCCTCACGCCAAGCTGTTTCTTGTTTGTTACACAAGAGAAGAACGCATGAGAGGCTTTTTCAGACGTGACTTCGTAAACCTGGGGCCGTGGACACGATGGTGACCCTAACCAGGACTGTTGCGTTTGATCTGAGCAAATAAAGAGAGGTGTGGTGGCCACAAGTGCTGAGCACATACAACGTCGTAGTACTCACCATTCTTCCCCTCTACAGCGATCTCCCGAATCGTATTATCCATTCTGCAGGCCGCTGGGAAAGCTGCAGATGCCGAAGAAATGGACAAATCGATTGACTTTAGATCTGATGCAGAGCACAGGCATGAGCGCCGCAGTACGCAACTCAGCTGTCTTCGATGCCTCCCCCTGCAAGGTCATGGTACCCTCCTCACCAACGATGCCATTTGCATGTTTGACAAGTTGACGGGGGGGTCTGATAGCGGGAACAACACATCGATGTACAAATTCATACATAAACACAATGCAATGTCTCGAAGTCTTTGCTGCTGTGTCAAAGCATGATCTCGAGTCCGCGTATCCATACAAGCTGAGGCTGGATCACCTGTTTCTGTCCCTTATTGCTCTACAAGTTCTGCATTGATGCTCGCATTCGATACGTTCCTCTGCTTAGAACAACGCATATCTAAAGCTTCATGACTCCACAGCACACACCCCTTCTAATCAGCACTTTGAGAGGAAATCTTCACAAAAAAGGTCGCAAAGCTCTTCTGATAGCCACTATTTATATATAATACCTCAGGTATACTCCCAAAATTGTGCATACATGGATTTTGTTCTCTTCGAATTTTAATTTGTTGGTAGCGTAGTGATCTAATGTAGGGGGGTTTTCCAAAAACAAACCGAAATGCGCCGTGTGACACGGTTTCTAAAAAAATTAATTGGCCAGCAGCATCATTTTTGAAACTAGTGTAAGCATTCTATATATAAGCGCTAATTTCTTTTAATGTACCAACATTTTGGCAGTATCTCCAAAACATTGGCAAATTCCACTGTCTTGCGCGATTTTGGGCAAATCAGCTCTAGAAATTGATCTGATTGCAGATGTTCCACCCCGATAAGAGCAAAGCTCTGAAGAGCTTTGCGAAAAGCTCTTAAGAGCTTTGCGATCAGAAACAATTTGATGCTACAGAACTATAAATGGAATTAGCTTGTGCTTTGTGGTTACGATTTGGCAAATGCAGACTAGAGGCTATCAATGCTTCAACACCTCCTAACCTGTGCCGCAGTGTGGCGCAGTCAGCAACAGATACGGTCATTGAGTCAGGATAACACCTACGACAGTGCGGCATGGATTCGTCGCACCGAGAGCGATCAGAGATCAATCGTTCACCGCCTTTGTGCGCTTTTGGAAGAGCTCGAGACTGGTTTGAATCCCTGCTCCGCCTTCTTCTCCCATTCATTACACGAAGGCCACCGACGTGAGCCGTTTTTTCCCTAGTTCGTGACTCATGTTAGCGTCCGGACACCGTCACTCTGCGTCAGCCACTCATCCATTTCACTGAAATAGGACTTGACCCTTGCATCGAAATCCAAACAATTGTGGCAGGCAGTCTTACCAGACCCTGGCAAGACTGCAACGATTTGTTAAACCAGAGTGGAGAACGATCGGTTTAGCAGGCGTTACGATCAGTCGTAGTACAGGGGTACATAGAATATCGTTCCAGGACAGCCTCCAGTCTCCGAATTAAACAAAGCGCAAACATCAAGCTACCGAATACCCCTGAATACAGTTGGCATGTTTACAATGCTTGAACGGGTAAACTTCTGATCAGGACAACAAGGGCACAACAGAAGGTAATTATGGACAAACCACCGAGCAACTCCGGCGCTCTTCCTGGTCCTCTGTACTGTACCCTTTTATAGTAATAAGAACAGAACGTTCGTATCGCAACTTCCAGAACGCTGCAGACTTCCCACAAAGACCCGTAGGACGTACCACTGACCCCTGAGAAGACGCCAACAATTCTGTTCTTTGTCCTCCACCTCACTCGTACTAGAAAGCGTTGTGTGCTCCATTCGACCTACACGATCTTAACTGTTCAGTGAACGCCTGTCAGTCAGGAGTCTTTCCATGGGAGAGTGACGGAAATCGTACTTCTTCACCTTTTCCTTAGGGCAGGATAAGATTTCGTCACGGGATACTGCAGAATTCTCCTTCAGCATGTGAAATCCCCTTCTTATGCTTCAAGGTCACTCCGAGGGTACGCTTTGGATGAGTTCATTCCTACTGCTCTGTCTCCGTGCAACTCTTCGAAGAGACACCTTTTCTATGACTTCCATGGAATCATTTCATCTCTGTACAGTTTCGTAGTTTATACCTTCTCCGTAGTACAGACATGCAGCAGCTTCGCCCGTTGAAGCAAAGCACTCGCGATTCAGAAGCTCCTACTCCCATACTAGACACTTCGTATAAATTGAGAAGACCGCATCGCTTCTCACTATCTGATGGACGCTCACTCGACCAACACTCAACTGCTACTCAACTACAACCTCCGTACCGACAACAACTCTCCCAACCTAACTTCTTTCGTTAAAGATGATGACCAAGGGAATGACCACAATGGCATTCCTGGTTCTCAACGCCTTAGCCTCTGTTTCTGTCGCAACTCAGCTCACGAAGAGCTTCTTTCTCTCACTGAGTCCTGGGGCCTTATTCGCTTACGGATTGAAAGAGCTCGTTGGTGGATGTAGGATCACCCTCCACCCCATTGACTCGGGCGCCTGGGGCGACTTGTACGTGAAAACAGCTACAGTGGGAAACAGGGGATATCGCGGCTGGCCACGTAACGTGAACGACTTGGGAACGGGAGCTGTGATGGCTCCGGAATTTCCGAGGGCGAGGACGTACTGCTGGTTCCAGAGGTCCGAGTATGACCTTCCGCAGTCGCTTCGTGATGCTTTTTGCACGAACTCTGGAGTGGATAACGCCGCGGCTCAGCTTAAGGATGCCATTGAGAAGGACCAGTGTGACATTTAATCTGTTATCAACGTCAACAGGACGCATAGATAACAGGTTGGCAGTGCTCGTGCGAGGGGAGACCGGTAAACCTATGGCTTTCAAGTGGGGTTAGACAACGTCGCATTGCGCATCTTCAAGTAAATTCTGTCTCAATTGCTTCTTGCTTCGAAAGCCTCAAAAGACTTGGAAAAGATAACCAGGACCCTGTTTGTAGTTGGCGATAGCGTTTTCCAAGGTAACTTACTACTTTCGTCACATCACACTCCCACAACCTCAAACACGGCGGCACGGCGCTTCATGCCGGCTTCTGCAGCACGGCGACCAACGAATCGTCCGCATCGATCTCTTTGTACGTCTCTTCTTCTTCTTCTTTAATGCGGACAACATCCTCTAATTTCTAGGATGTAGTAAATCTATCCTAGCTTGCTCCAGACAGGCTCAGATGGGCCCCATCAGAATGGCAATGTTGCGTTCAGCAAGTCCATTGGAGGAAGGCGTGTATGGAGATGAACGGGTGATGACAACTCCAATGCGTTTCAGTTGCTTCTGCGCCTTGAAAAATTCGGAGCCTCCATCTGAGTAGAGAGAACGAACTTTGTAACCTGATTGGCGCTCAAACCAATTCACGTAGTTCAAGATTATCTCAGAAGCGTCAGACTTACGAACCAGTGGAGCAGCAAACAGATAACCAGTATAAGAATCCACGATGATCATGTAGTAAATGTGTCCAGCTTCCGACTCGGTGCCAACGAGAGTGATATCGCAGTGCAGGTGACCTGGCTGAGACGCGGAGGTGAGAGACCCACGAAAGCTGCGACGAAACTTTCCTTGAGCGCACGGGATGCAATCCAAAGAAAAAATGGTCATCTGGGATAAGATCCTGTCTTGGAGTAACTTTCGCACATCAGCTTTGGAGGCAGTATGTCCTAGGCGATTGTCCCATAGTGTGAGACATGCAGGTTGTGGACGCCATTTTTGGGGGAAACAGCGCGGGTGGTGACAAACCCAAGGAGAGCGACACAATAAATGCTCGAGAGTACCAGCCCAAAAGGGGCAACAAGTTAACGTAGCTCAGATGCCTGCAGGAGCGCACAAGATAACCCCAAGATGGATGGAAACTCTCCGCTAACAGGAAGCAGGAAGAGTAATTAAACGAGAGTGTGCTTCGGCGTTCGATGCCGAATGCCAACACAACAACAGAAAGCAGGGCCAATAGACCAAGACACACAAGAGCGGTCGGCGGGACAATAGTGTGGTAGGACTAAAGCGATAGAGTCTGTCGTCGATGCCAACACGAACCTAACAACCAGGCGAGGTAGCGACAGAAAGAAAGCAAACCAGCGCAATGCGTAACACTGCCAACGTCCGTCTGGGAGAACGGAGACGTAGTGATGGGTGATGGTCGCAATGTGCGAACGAGCCCAATGGAGGGCAGCACAAGGCGACTGGTTAGGGAACGGCGGGAGACCGAGCCGCCGGGAATAAGGAAATGTAGGGGGAAAGGTTGGTGGCAGGGAGGCGCAAACTGCGCTAAGGGAAGATGGGATTGCCAAAGGAAGGAAGGTTGGTGACGACGGAAGGGGAGGAAGAAAGGCGAGAGAGGCAAGGATGGGGGAAGTCGTCGAGGGGGGAAGTGGTCTGCCCGAGTTAGGTTGGCTGCGACGCCTCGAACTCGGGGGGTTTATATCTACAATTCTTGTGGTTCGTATACCCTAAGTTGTAACTTGCTCACCGTCTAGTCCTAAATACCCTAGTGCTGCTCACCATCCATAACATGTAATGATGTCAGCGCACGGCTCTTCGTTATGTAGGTCGGTGGTCGGTGGCTCGCCAATCCTCACTTGGCGGCTTATGTCTTCTGTTGGAATGTTCAGGTCTTATCCATGTCCCACGGAGCGCCACGATTTTCGCTTCTGTCGATACATTTTGTCAATTTGCGGCTGGTTGGTGCTTTGCAGGCATAGTGACCTGTCACGCTCCATTTACTTATTTAGATAGCGGTGTCGTCATCCTCATCTATCCCAGTAGTCAATCGCACCACCCGTCTCAACATGTCCGCTAGAGACACTCTGGACGCAATGACCGACGACGACACCGACCATTCCGATGTTCCGCGTGCCAAATCAACCGTCCTGATCGAGAGCGAAGCAAAAGAAGTTACTGCGGACACCATTCAGCTCGAAAAGGACGCCGCATTTGCGAACGAAGACGACGTTGCCACCGAAGAACGTACCGAAGCCCAACTTTTCGCCTGCGAGGAGGCTCTATATGACTTCCTCTTCAAGCGTGGAATATCGATGAATGAGCTCAAAGACAATCTTAACGAGCTCCCAGTACTGTTCGTGCGCGGGATTGGTGTTGGGTTGGCGCTTTCCATGATGGTGCTACGCTCTCCCTCCCGCGCACGCGCGCTTCATCTCGTTCATGACGCTGTGAAAGCTTTGTTGTCCTCTGATTGATATCCCTTTCTCGTATCTTCGATTGCCTCTTTGTCACAGAACTTCTGCCTCTCGATTAAATTGATTTGTATCCCCTGGTCGTATGTGTTGCGACGCGCGCGATAGAGCGCGCCACAACTTTCTGAGCTCCCCGAAGAGAGCGCTCCACTCACTGTCCTCCAGCGTCAGGTGCTGCGCGCACGTTCCTTTTCCTACCCTGCAGCTGGCGCGCCGCAACGTGCGGCGCGCGAGCTTCCAAAGCCTGCTTAGCGGCGGGCGCGCCGCAGCCAGCGGCGCGCGACGCGCAACCTCATTATCCTGCTCTTCAGGCGCGCCGCAGCGAGCGGCACGCGACTTCTTCATCCCCGTCGGGGGCGCGCCGCGGCGCGCGGCGCGAAACCTCATCATCCTTGCCGCCGCGTCGCAGCGCACGGCGCGCAGCGGTGGGCGCAGACGGCGGGAGTGACGGCGCAGTCCAGGGGTGGAAGGTGTCGGAGATATAGAAAAAAATTGTTCGGGAGTGTCCCTGGGGTGGCGGGACACTCCCCTGCATCCGCCTCCACACAGGTGTCAAAGATTTCTTGTCGAGTTCGTCTGCGGAATCATCAGAGACTTCAACTGCCAAAGAGTCAGCATCAGTATCCGACTCGTCAGTGTCCGACAGCTCTTTCACAACAACGGCGTCATCATTGCTGGCATCAGTTTCGGTACTGAAGAGGTGAGAGAAACGGGTAATCATGGCTCTGGCCTCGTTGGCGGATCCATCAGGCAACGAACGAGTGGCAGCATGACAGTCTCCAGGAATGTAATAAAGACCATCAGAATGTTTGGGAGCACTGCCTACGATTCGAAGATGATCGTACAAGTCAATGATGTAAGCAACAGTTGGTAGAAAGAGAACTGCAAGTTGCTTCGTAGTGAGAGCGGGAATAGAAAGTAGACTCATGGCGATATCAGATGACACCAATGGTATATTGGGTTTGCAATCTGTACCCATCACGCATATGAAAGTGTGACAACCTACAAGAAAGCCAGATCTTACAACTGAAAGCGTTTAGAAAAGACTCCAAACTTCTTGCATCCTACGTCTTGCAGTGACCGCAAGGCTACTAGTAGAACATTTCGGATACCAGAAATAACTGTAGTAGGTACCACTTCATCAGTTTTCCAAACTTTTTGTCTACATTTCCCGTTTTTATTGAACTTGAAACCTCACAAGACCAGCCCAAATTCAAATTTGCAATCCGCTTGCAGTAATCAATTATCAGGCCAACGTTGCAATTTGAAGGCCTAGTGTGGGTTCATTTGACGGCTCAGAATTGAAACACAATTCATTGTGCAACCACAATCGTGATCTCTGAACCCAAGTCTGAACCCAAATGATGACAGCAGCAATATATTACCTATTGTAAAGAAAACAATATAGTATTCTACAGTCTAACTAGTTTGCTTTTCTAAAAGAGAATTCAGTTTTCGTCAATACAACTTAGTGATTCAATACGTTACACTTACACTTGGTATAAAGTGAGCAGCACGGGCGGTGCTTGTGCTGCTCATTTGTGGGGGGTGGTGTGTGAGCCTGGGCGGTGCCCAGGCTCACACACATAGGACAAAGTGAGCAGCACGGGCGGTGCTTGTGCTGCTCATTTGTGGGGGGTGGTGTGTGAGCCTGGGCGGTGCCCAGGCTCACACACATAGGATAAAGTGAGCAGCACGGGCGGTGCCTGTGCTGCTCATGTGAGGGGTGTGGTATGTGAGCCTGGGCGGTGCCCAGGCTCACACACTTGGTATAAAGTGAGCAGCGCGGGCGGGCCTCTGCTGCTCATGTGGGGGGGTGGTGTGTGAGCCTGGGCGGTGCCCAGGCTCACACACTTGGTATAATGTGAGCAGCACGGGCGGTGCTTGTGCTGCTCATTTGTGGGGGGTGGTGTGTGAGCCTGGGCGGTGCCCAGGCTCACACACATGGTATAAAGTGAGCAGCACGGGCGGTGCCTGTGCTGCTGTGGTGAACCGTGAGGGTAGCAAAGCAGAGCTGAGGCTCGAACCCAGGACCCCGAGCTCACACAAAAAGCACACGAAGGTGGTTACCGACTGAGCTATGGCCGCTCCAGTGCATGTGTTCCACAAGCTGGCACTGCGGAGGTGTTATCGTGACCCTCTGTGACTGTCATCTGCAGCTGACAGCACTACACTGCCCTCTATGATGCATCGAGCTATCGAATGATCATTGTGGTGAACCGTGAGGGGAGCAAAGCAGAGCTGGGGTTCGAACCCAGGACCCCGAGCTCACACAAAAAGCACACGAAGGTGGTTACCGACTGAGCTATGGCCGCTTCAGTGCATGTGTTCCACAAGCTGGCACTGCGGAGGTGTTATCGTGACCCTCTGTGACTGTCATCTGCAGCTCACAGCACTACACTGCCCTCTATGATGCATCGAGCTATCGAATGATCATTGTGGTGAACCGTGAGGGGAGCAAAGCAGAGCTGGGGTTCGAACCCAGGACCCCGAGCTCACACAAAAAGCACACGAAGGTGGTTACCGACTGAGCTATGGCCGCTTCAGTGCATGTGTTCCACAAGCTGGCACTGCGGAGGTGTTATCGTGACCCTCTGTGACTGTCATCTGCAGCTTACAGCACTACAGCTGCTCATTTGTGGGGGGTGGTGTGTGAGCCTGGGCGGTGCCCAGGCTCACACACATGGTATAAAGTGAGCAGCACGGGCAGTGCCTGTGCTGCTCATGTGTGGAAGGTGCGTTGTGTGACCATGGGCAGTGCCCATGCTCACACACCGGGTATAGAGAGAGCAGCACGGGCAGTGCCTCTGCTACTTGGTTTGACGAATTGGGAGTTTATATACTCAGCCGGGATCTTCGCAGAAGCATTTATCTTCTGTTTTGAAAGGTTTATAGACGCTTTTATCATCTACTCGGGATTGCAGATCGTACGATGATTCGTCACAATTTTGATACATGTCGTACACATTTCACGTTCGGCATTTGCGTGTAGCCCGGCCGTACCTACTAGACTTTGGTTTGCCGAACTAGGGAAATTACTGTAAATTATAGTAGGTTCGTAGGCTTCCGGAAACTATCACGCTCTTCTCCCTTCTACCAGGCTGGCATTCAGTTTGCGGAACGTTTGTTCCTTTCGATTACAGCGCAGATATTGCTGCGGTTATGTTACCTTCTCTCATAATTGCTTGATCCCACGTACTGTACTTTGCACGTTTCTCTATGTCATAATAATTATGGAGCGAAAAGGCCCACAAAGACCACACCAAGATGGTGGAACCGGAACAGGATTCCGACTACCGCCACAGATTTTACATGAAAAACATAAACATCTCAATAACATTATGGAGCATGTTAACGAACTTGTGAAACAAAGACGATTTCAGCACAACTTGGAAATCATGAACGCATCGCTCAGGTGTTTTGGGCAAATTGCTCAGTCAAAACATCAATTTTTGTCGGTGCACAAAGCCATGATGTGGAGAATCTTTTTGCTGCGACAACGCAGAAAGAAGAACTTTGAACTAAGATCGTCGAGAATAGAATTTTCATCCACGCTACGACCAACAAAAAGACCGGACGAAAGTGGAAATGGAATTTCTAAATTAAGAATCTTAAGCGCTTCTTGTCGACATGATCAGCAAAACACGAATGACTGTTTTAACTGCTTTCAACAAGCTGTGGCTGTAAAGGAGAAGAATGTGAAACTTTCAGCTATCAAACCTTTGTGGAAGACGTTCATTCCTGGGCTTCCTAAAGGTATTGAGAATGCTGTTAGGATATGAAGGTTTGGGGACATGAGAACAAGAACTCTACTTCGTTTTTTTGATAGAGTAAAATCAAGAAGAAAAATCGTTCAGAGCTATACAAACTCTTGGTGGAGAATTTCGGGTCAAAAAGCTGCATACTACAAATTTAAGAAACTTATCTCTTTAGTTGCGGAAGAAGGCATGGAAATTAAAATTTTTGAAGTCGGAGAGGACCATATCTGGGACGCCGCCGTCGAAAATTTTCACAAGCGTTGGGATGTCAACGGTTTGCCGCTTCCTCTCAGTTCGTTCTTTAAAGGCGAGCGAGAGCCATAACGGCAGTAGAGAGCTGCAGAACATGATTGCGAACTCCATGGATACTTCGATTAATACCGAACGGGATGATGTCGGAAATCTACAGGAGGTTTACTCGCTGGTTAATGTGTCCTATAGCACATCAACGAAGGATAACCTTGCTTGAGCGGAAAAGTTGTTCACGGCATTTGTCGATATACACATTATGAAATGCTCCAGATTTGTATCTGGATCTCCAGTGGTGTGGGAGTGGAAGTCATGGAATGGTATCGTACTGTGTAGTGGTGCGGCAAGTACATCGCTAGGGATAATACTGTATATCTCTCGAGAGATATACTGGGATAAACTGTATTTGATTTATATCACAGGCGCATATGCGCAGTGATAGAGCTCCTGCAATTAATCTCGCTCGATGGGGACATACGCGGTTTAGCAGGTTTACGCTATCTCAAGATAGTACTTAAGTAGCTCGTAGTAGTTGGCGAGTGACTTCAACAGAACTAATCGATTATCTATCTTCTACAATAAAGTACATTCAACTTTACTTCTTCTTGCGACACTACGCTACACAGCCCCTTCGGGGCCGCACGTCCGTCTGCGCACGCAGCCCGTTCTTGGGCCGCCACTGTGCCATCCCGACGCCGTCCGCTCAACCAGCCTCTCTGGAGGCCGCGAGACCGAACATCGTTGGTTCGTGCTCTAGCTCTCTTAAGAGCCAGAAGGCACGCATTGGGAGAGATCTCGACAGCATTTGCAAAAGAACATGGTGCATCAGATCCTTTTAGAGTATGTCCAGAGTCTAGTAAACTTGTTTTGAACTTTCTCGCTCAACGTTGCCGCTTTAGCACTGGTACTGCACTCAAACTGGACACTATGGGAGGTTATGCGCAAGGAGTTAGGCTCCTTTACTCAAAGCATGGGCATAAGGAAACGTGGTTTAGGGACGTCGAGAAAGGAATTGCGCACGGTAATCCACTTGTTTCGAATCTGGAGTTTGACGACTTTCGTCGCGCCTATCGTGTAACCTTGGCACGTTATGGTGACGTTAAATCTAGAGCTAGACCACTAACTGCTGAAATTGTTTGTGATCATGCAGAGCTTTGTTGGCTTGGAACAAAGAAGGTGGAGACCATGGACCTTGTTTTTCATTCTATTTGTGTCTTAGGACTCTACCTTGGTTTGCGATATGATGAGATATCAAAGTTGATGATGGAAAACGTATCGATTGGCAGGCACTCTGCCACGCTTACTTTAAAGACGGCTATAAAAAATTCAACTGTCGAACGTGTTTATGAGATTTCCGACTGGGCAGGCAACTCACCACTGATGTTTTCAGTTTTCATGGACCCGTTCATTGCGTTGCACTCTTGGGTTTTGATAAGAGGAATTGAGAACGGGTTTTTATTTCCTGACGTATTAAACACTTCTGCCGGATATTGTCTAGATTACAGCAAGCCACTGAGTTGCAGCAAATGGGTCGTGTTTATGAGAAAAAGACTGGTAGATCTTGGCGTAGGAGTTGATGATGCTAAATCGTACAATGGTCATTCCTTGAAGCGTGGATGTGTGCAACTGCATCAAAGCCTTGGTTACATGGATGAGTACATTATGAGAAAACTTGGAATGGTTGGATCTAAGGCTTACTACAACTATTGCGCAGCGTATAACAACGACGGCCGCAAGAATTGCCACGGTTTAACAGTTGGGAGCACATTGTTCGGCATGCTCGAGCTATTTCTGGAGAAGCATCTCGGCTGAATGATGAGAATGCTTTCCATGAGTTCGAAAAAGAGGTTTTTGGAGACAGTGAAGCTTGCGACGAAGACGTATCGGAGTAAGATCGGTGGCAGAATTCTTGGTCGTGTATATTGCATGATAGAGAGTAGCGCTGATGATTGCTGTTTTATTCGTAATTGGGGCAAAATGATTCAACTGGAAAACGGGATGAAATGGTGATGGGGACACTATGGGGGAACAAGGAAACAACTCTGAGGAGGGGCAGCGTCGACAAGTGGCCATCGCATGCCAAATATATCACTTCGTCCGAAATTGGTTGCGGCTCAGATGTATCTTTTAGCGAGGAAAGGGTGTGCAGAGGAACTGAAATAGGTCGACCACTATCCCGTTTATCCGGAAAAGACGCGGTGGTTTCATCTTGAGCTAGCGCTTCAGTTTAGGCAAGACTGTGCTGAGCAATAGTGTTACGGCGGAGAAGAGGCATCGGGCTCGTCGCGCGTACCAGCGTCAAAAGTGGTTGTTGTTTTTGAATGTTTGGGGTGGGCTCATCGACTTGTGCACTACAGCGTTCTTGTGGCTCCTTGGCGTCGGAGGCAAATTTTGGTGTTGTGCGCGCCGCAGACGCTAAATCGGTGATCTTGGAGGCTTCACGTAACGCATCATCTGGCAGAGCCAAAGGCCGAGTAGCGGGCTGGGCAGGGTAACCTTGGGGTTTGGTGTGTTGAGAGGGATTTAAGGCGGATTCAGCGGACCCAGTTTGGACCTTGGCGGGTTATAACGGCCGTTGGTGGGTTTGTGATTGCTGAGCAACGGAATGATCAACCTGCATGGAGTCTGCGCGTAGCGTTTTGGGTGTGGTAGGCTTGTGCGACAAATGAAATTGTTGTTCACACGAAGGCGAAGACGGTGCAGTTGGAGGCTGTTCAGATGCTGTAGCGGCAGCAGTACGTTCCGTAAGATGTGTGTGGGCGAGGGTAGAAAAATCAGCAGGTGCAGAAGCATCGATTTCGGACTGCGGTGGCTTCTTAGCACGCGACGGGGTAATCGGCTGGGACGAGTTGTCCGGAGAAGGATGCTCCTACGCAACAGGTGCGGCGTCGGATGGAGGTTAAGCTGCGGCGCCTTTTGCACAGGGGCATCAGGCGGGGTTTTCGGCGTCGCGGAATTGGCGGAGGCGACGTCATTGCCACGGGGACGGGAACGATCAGAAAGCTTATCGCCGGAAGTCTGCTTTCGTGCGGCTCGGCAACGCAGCAGGCGCAGGCCCGGCGACAGCAAGCGTGGAGTCGCGATGAGGTACTAGGGCATGTCAAGCGGGGTTGGCGGCTCGGTGTACGGGGTGGGAGACGGCAGCGGCGGTGTGGTGTTCTCGTCGGCGCCCAGAGTGGGCGACTTTTCACCCTTGGGGAAGAGCGAGTGCGGCGCGCGGGGGGAAGTTGGGCGCGCAGGGGACGATAGCCGCTGAGCTGAGCACGACGAGGAGAGACGGGCTGGCGCCAGGAGTGGCACGCTTTTTTGGAGTTGCGCGCGCGCGTGAAGCGGCCCCGTTTGTCTTGGTCAGGCGCTCTTTTGGCGCGCTTTGGCGCTCGCGGCGGCGTCGCGCTGTAATGCGGTGTCGGCCCCGGGGGGCGTGGCGGCGTGCGCAGGTGCTGCGGCAGCTCGTGCGCTGGCGGCTGGCACCTCGAGCAGGCGAGGCGCGATCGCCTTTTCAGCGGCAGCCGTGACCTGGTGAACACAACTTCTTTCTCTGGGTCTCTATTCGCATCTTGTACATTTTCTTTCTGTGGCATACAACCATTGTTGTAGGACTGTTTAAGATAACCAATCTTTCTTCATTCACGTAATACGCGATGGTTCATGCCGGTCACCCAGAGAATTGCGTAATTTGTCAAGATACTCTCGAAGGCCATGTTGTCAAACTTGAGTGCCCACACGTTTTTCATTACGACTGCATTTCGCCCATACTGCCCGAAAAACAAAGAGATCCAGTTGTATTGGAGATTCGAAATGAACATTTAGAAAGATTAGACGTTCGTGAGATTCATCCGGCTCCTTCAGTTTGCCCTCTCTGCCGATCTGAAATTGATACTGAAAAGCTTACTCACTACGTAGACTACGAAAAGCGAAGAGATCGCACGTTTTCGGAACACATCAGCGTTGCTGAAATGGGACGAAGAATAAGGAAGAACAAAAAGAGGATGGAGCGCCATCTTAGAAAGAAACAAGAACAGAATGAGAAACGCAAAAATGACGAACAAACGTCTTAAAGAAAACTGAATACAGCGATAATGCCTCTTGCAGTGGCTTATGAAAGACATTTTGCTACTATTGTTTATAAGGCCATGCGATCTCCGCAAAGAAGAATGATCTCCCCGCTTCGTGCAAAACGGATGGCCAGCAGATCAAGCGGCGTACAGCAGATTCTGGACCTCTCGGACAAAAGTATCGCCCTCTTCAATCCACCCTACATATTCATGAGCACCGCTCTGGAACATGAGCCGAACGATTTAGAAGCGGCGATACTCGCACAGCAGGCAAGGCGACTGAAGCAGACGGCGCCCAAGTCTTTCGTTTCGCAAATGGATCTGTTTGACGCAGCACCGTCTGGAAATAATCAACTGTCAAAACAAGTGCGGGCGAACACTGATCCGTACCTAGTCTTGAGAGTGAA
This sequence comes from Gracilaria domingensis, assembly GCA_022539475.1. Classification (NCBI taxonomy): domain Eukaryota; phylum Rhodophyta; class Florideophyceae; order Gracilariales; family Gracilariaceae; genus Gracilaria; species Gracilaria domingensis. The sequence continues at coordinate 34,609 of VCMS01000249.1, read as the reverse complement.
ATATGGCGGGAATGATTGGTTTAACCCTGCCCGTCTTGCATACATTCAAGCAGCACGGCATTTGAGCGTAAAAATCATCGCCCAGCTCGTCCCTAAACGGAACTATAGCGGCGGGCATGAGTTCATCGTGAACATAAAGTGTTACACCGACGTGACGTCTCCCGCAAGAACGTGGAAGCGGCGGAGATTGAGCCTCGTCTCACCCCGACCAGCTGCCACTTCTCCGCCTGTTACTTGTTGCAGTATCGGTTGAATGGTTCGTACTCGACCCCATGCTTCTCACACACTGGCGTAGAGCAGAATGTAGTTAGTAGAGGTTTGCTTAGCATATGCGGGGTCAGACCGAAAACGAAAGAGCGCGTAACGAAGAGCAGCGGTATACGATAACAATTAATAAGAACAGTACCGCTGATGATGAGAACAGCTTTCGGCACCACTTTCTCTGTGCACATGGGCCTGTCTAATGTTTCTTAATGTTTGAAGATCTGTTGAATACCTATCGTTGACCGATAGGTTATTTCCAGCTGTGATGACAGATGCCTGGTTCCTCCCCGTTTCTAGGACATTCGATGTCTTAGCGTTCCCCACTGCCAGGAGCGGAAACGACGTTTGTGGAACCGCCTGGGGCTTTTGTATCCTGCTCTCGCTCAGCGCAGGGACCGCGCAAGATACAGCTGGCGTGCTCGTGACCAACGCCACGGCATGCAATATTGAAGTTGTAGCAGTATTCGATATCGCTGCTGACCATGGAGCGATCGCGTTGTGCGCAATCCAAGTTAAAAGTCGCGCTGATTCCATATAACTCTGAAGTAAATCTCCCGGAAAGAGGTTTATTTCTGGAGATTTAAACTCCCCTAATGAAGTTGTGTAACATTTTGCGACTTGACACGAGGCTTTGGTTTGATATACTTCCAGACGTTTTCGGCATAAACGGTCGAGGTAGCTGTGCTTGTGTTTTGTGACCATCGGTGTCTGTTCTAGAACTTTTTAGACGTCTATCAGCTTAACTTGTCGCGATTGTAGTCCGTTTTGGTAGTGACTGTGAGTACAGCATGTCTGGAGCCTTAGACGCATTTTCCACATGCGCACGAGGCGTACTTGAACTGCTAATGTGAGGAACAGGTTTCATAGGAGTCTTTGGTCCTAAGAGTTTATCTGCACAAGATGAGTGTCCAGAAAAACTAGCATGTTCACGCACCTGAGACTGTGCTCTAGGCACGTCCGTTCATAGAGAAATTGATGTGTAGGATGCTGATAGAGCCTTGTTTCTAGGAATTCGCTCATTTGAAACCACTTTCGGTGAAGGATGTCTCGTTCCCATGACTAAAGATACAATTGGGAGCTGCTGCGAGGTAACTGAACTGAACTTCCCACAATTTTACCATAGCGTCTGCGATCTGCTTGAGCCTGGAACTTGCACTAATATCATCTGGCTCGATAGTTGACTTAGATTGTCCAACATGTGACGACTTCACAGCTCTCGAAACAACATACTTGGATTGCGAATCTCGAGACTTTTTCTTCGGGGATACGTGGTCGGAAATGTTCTTTTTTTGTCTCTCCTGGAAGCCATTCTACACTGTAGCTTTGGGAGTACCTGGCCCAGTACTTGAACCTGATGACAGCTGTCGATGATCGCTTGCTGAGATAGTTCTTTGCACGAACAGGGCATTAGCCGGCGTAGATGGTGCGACCATCTTGCTCTGGTGGGTTGATTCAGACTACTTTGCCCCACTTGTCTGTGGAACGATATTAGCAGAACGGCTGGATAGCGTCTTTGCTTCTGCCTTCGATAGGGCCGTCTTGTTCTATAAAGATGATATTATTTGGTTCGTCAAACCTTTCGGCGACATGGCATTAGCAGGATGCTTCAACGGTGCTCAGCCATTGCAGTTGCGGCCATCTTGTTTTTTGTCAACGGCATGTGATGTTTTGTGAGTCCGTTTTGTTATTGTAGGCGAGCGACAGCGGCAGGGGCGCGGCGGTGAAGAGACGCGCGGCGGAGTGGTAGCGACGCACGCGGCGGTGGCGACGCATCCGGCGGGGTGGTAGCGACGCGCGTGGCGGTGGCTACGGGCGCGACTAGGTGGTAGCGACGAGGGTGGCGGTGAGAAAGCGCGCGGCGAGGCGGTAGCGACGGGCGCGGTTGTGGGGAGGCGCGTGGCGCGGTGGTGCCCAAGAAAGCAGGGGTGGTAAGGCGCTTGGCGGGGTGTTAGCGACCGGCGTGGTGTTGGGGCGGCGTGCGGCAGGGCACTGGCGACGGGCATGCGGATGAGGAGGCGCGCGGCGGGGGGTAGAAACGGGCCGGGCGATGGGTATACGCGTGGCGGGGCGGTAGCGATGGGCGTGGTGATACAGAGGGTCCGGGGGGTGTAAGGGACCGGCGCAGTGGTAAAACGTTTCACGGCAGAGCGGTGGCGACGAAGGCGGCTGTGCGGAAGCGCTTGGCGAGGCGTTTGCGACGGGCGCTGTGATGGAGACGCCCGACGCGGTGAAAATGACGGGGCCGGTGGTGGGGATGCTCACAGCAGAACGGTGGCAACAGGCGTGGAGGTAGAGAGGGACGGTGGGGTGATAGCAACGGGCTTGGCGATGCAGAAGCGCTCGCAGTGGTGGGGAGGCTCGCGTTAAGGGCAGTCTCGCACAGTCTCGAGACTCCTCTCATGGCCTTCTCCACGATGCAAAAGGGGGCTTCGCACATTCGTCGCTATGGCGTGAATACAAACTTTTTTGTCAAAAGCTGGAGCTATTCACAAGCAATTTCGTGAATAGAAACGTTTTTGTGAAAAGCACAATCTATTCACGATAGGAGCTTCTGTTCTTGATTCAATCCCATAGCATTCCGATCCAAGTGTGTCACGCAGAACGAGCCACCAGTGACATCTCCTGACTCCAGCAAATTGGTGTCTAGCTCACCAGAATGCAGTTTTAAAGCCCAACGCTCGTTGTTGCCGTGCGCACCCCCTCCCAACTCTTCACCGCTGTCGCCGCGGCTCTCTCCACCAACACCGTCGAAACGAAGCCTTCCACATTCTTTAATTTTCCGTTCAACCACATTAGGCTGCCTGGGTAAGAATTTTTTGCCGCATTCTGTCTCCAAGCACAACTACAAAACTATGGCGTCCTCCAAGGGTAGCAAAACAAACATTGCAGCCGTGGCCAGAGACACAGACGTTCACAAAGCTTACGTGTTTTTGTGCAGTCAATCCGTCGAGATCTTGCGAGAAATTTACAAGTTCTGGGATGTATCGCAGCATTTCAAGCATCAGGCTTCTTCGAAAGCAGTTCTCGTTGCTCAAATAATGATCTTTATATATGATAATTGCGTCGTAGAAGCGCTCTCAACTGTCCGCGATGTATTCCAAGGAAAAGATTGGGACTATCCGACTTTCGAAAAAAAGTGGGCACTCGTTTATCAGAATCCACCCTTACCCGTTACTCCAGCCTTACGCGATCTCACAAGTTGTACGCCGTCTGAGGTTGTTGAGAAAGTCAGGCGGTTTTCTGAACTTGTAGCGCGTGGAAAAAGCTCTTCAGCTCGTTCAAAACGGAAAGCAGAAAGCCCTGCGAAAACCAGAACCACTCCTGCAAAAAAGAGCCGCATATCTAAATCTACGGCTATAGATTTGACGGAGGGAGATATTGTGACCGCGAAACGGAAACCTGCGAAGCAGAAACCTTTCTCTCTTTCTGAATTTACGCGGTTGATGCTTCTAATTCGAAATGATCCAGAATGTCGTCCAGCCTATCTCAGGTCATCCCAGACAATATCAAAGCGTTCTGATCTTGATAGGAAGAAGAAGCCGGTAGATGAATGAGTGAACGTAATTGAGAAAAGGTATAACGACCCACTTTTGCGTCCACGTCAGGCGCTAGAGTATCTCTTTGATGAGCGAAACACTCCCGAAGACCGGCCTAGTCACTTTCGACCTGGCGCGTACTTGCGTTCCGTCAGTAACGGTTTTCGAACACTTTCGTGACTACCCTTTGCAAATTTCCGACGAAGTGGTCAGAACAATCCAAACTTTAAAGAGTTTATGGAGACGGACAAGAGCAAGAGATGTTACACTCTCAGCGAGCGCGACAGGAAAAGAGTCATTGTGGGTGCGGTTGTTTTCGGTTTGGGGACTAGTAACGAAGATGTGCAGATTTTGAATGCGGCGGCGAGAACTATTGACTACTCTGGAAGTTTTGGGCACGAAGGCGGAGCTGGGAGGTTTGATATGGAGTCGCAAGGAGGAATATCCGGTACGAAGCCCACGTCGAAAAAGCGCTCTTCAGGGGATTTTCAGGAGGCTGGGATGAAGTTCTTTGAGTCGGCAAGCAGCTACTTCGTGGCAGAGGAAAAAGACAGGGGAAAGTACAACGAGATTGTGGAACAGAACATGAAGAATGCGAGAGCGTCTTCGAAGTTGACTCGAATTGGAAACAGAAGAAAATTGTTGGACGAGCTCGCTATAGCGAAGGCAAAAGTTGAAGAAGGAGTCGAGAAAGAGGAGTGGGAGCAGCAGGTAGTTCTGATCAAACAGGCGCTGAAGGATTGTGCTTGATGGTCTGAGCAGGCGAAAAGCGACGAGCTTCTTTTTCGCTTGGTCTGCCAAACGAATGGGGGTCGGGCGAAGGAGGGCTTGTCAGAATGTCTTGAACGGCGAATAGATAGTGGTTCGTGCTTGGCGTCTTTTCTTGACTTGAACCTTAAGGGTAACATCGGGACTCTGATAGACCCACATATTTCGAGCAGAGTAACGGGTGGTCTCGGTCGCCGTTCGTGGCGTACAATCTCCTTCGGCTGTACAAATGCGCACGCCGCCTCATCCCCTGAATTAAATTCATAGTTCACGATCCGTCCGGTCGCTTCTACCACCATCCGCTTTATTGACTTCCCACACTCAAAATCGCGTTCCTCCATGGCCTTTATTGTTTCCCTCCGGATATCTGTGGCTCTCTCCGCGGTAAAGGTACAGCTTTCTACCACTGCCGCACCCCATGCGTTTCGGTCCGTTAAACGCAAGCGCCCACGCAATCTGCCGTTGCTGTGCTGCACGGCTACAGCAACTCACAATGTGTCCGAATCGCACGAGACAACATCACAGCCACATCCGCCCGTGACTTCAACAGCATTCGAGTCAATCCCTTCTTCCCTATCGGAAGACAGAAGAACACCGCCGTCACGTTTCCGAAGCCGAATAATAACGCTTATCGCTCTGGCATTCGGTGCGTATGCGTTCGCACGACTGGTTCGTCAACAGCAGCTAATGGCAACTATTGCAACACATGCCGCAAGTCTGGGCGCAACCAAGGCAGCAGTCCTGCTTGCTTGTGTGAATATCTTTACTGTTCTGTGTTGTTTCCCGGCGAACATGCGACTAATGCTTGCAGCAGGAGCCGTGCTACCGTCCTTACATGCCTTTTTGGCCCTATTCATCTCGAAGACAATTGCACCGGCAGCTGCGTTTGCCCTCGGCGTACTTGTTTGAAGGCTCGTGCGGTAAGCTTCTTGGAGTCTAAACCACGATTACGACGTATTCTGTTCGAAAGTGAACAGGAAGGGGGATGAAAGTTTGTTTTGCTCATGCGGCTAAGCCCTTTTCCTGGGTTTATGCTCAACTACCTGTTAAGTGTGACGGGAGTGTCGTTTATCGAGTATGTCTTCGCTACGATGATAGGAATCGCACCAAGCGTTTTCAATCTTGTCCTGGTTGGAGCTGCTGCGCGTGACGTCGGAGCTGGAGTGATAACTGGCGGCGCCTCCATACTTCCGTTAATATTGAAAGGTTTGTGTGTTGTATCCATGGCCGCTGCGATGTTCTTCATCACTCGTTTAACAAGAAGGGCTTTTAAGGATGTTGAGCTGGAAGACGCCGGGCTTCGACTAGACGGAAATGAAACTTTAACAAACTGACAATCTTACTTTACATAAAGCCATACCTCGATAACGGAAGCACGCGTAAGAACGGAGCTCATAATACTCAGTTTTCTATCACAGGACAGTTAGAAATTGAGATAGCCCCGTCCTGCTACCCCCAATACGCAATAATCTCGGAACCTTTACCTGTAGAACATATTTCCGATGTCGCCACCTCCGATGACTGCGAACTTTCTAAACGCTATCAGAAGCACCGACCAGACTGCACAAATCTTTATGAGATCTGCCTTAGCTTGGTCGCCTTGATCTTGCCGTGATATCGGCCAGACCGCGGCCAGTACACGTCGGAGTCCGAGATACCCATGCGCACGGCGCGCTGCGCAAACACCCTGCCGACCACGCCGGCCGCCGGCACGGACGTAGTGACGTAGCTGCCACGCGGCGCGGCCGCGTCAATCATGTCGCGCACCGCCGGATCCGTAGTGTGCGCGGCGACGACGATGCGTCCGGCATGCTTGTCCACCAGCTGCGCGTGCACGTGCCGGCTGGTCAGCCGCAGCAGCAGTCGCAGCGTGTCGGCGTCTGGCCGCCGCACCCTCACGCGCGCCATGCTCCACGTCTCGTTCGCTCGCGCGCTCGCCGCCGCCGCCTCGCCGTCGCGCCGCGCTGCGCGCCGCGCGCGCCGAAATCAAAACGCTTTGCTCTGGTACACAGAGCGAAGCGTTTTGATTTCGGCGCGCGCGGCGCGCAGCAGTGTACCTTTGGGTACCGTCAGTATCTTTTCATTTTTGCATCTTTTGCCGAGCGAGCGTTTGATCTTGTGCGCTTCCGTTCGGTCTTCCCGTCCGTCTGCCCTTCACGGGCCCACCCCGTCGTGTTCAGTCGCGCTCAGTCGCGCTGTCCGTCATGGCTCGCGTTCAAGCCTTCGTCCCTCCCCTTCCGATACACACCTACAATTCGTCTGCTCGTCTCTCTCGCCTACGCACAGCCGCCCGTCCGCCGCCGCTGCGTCGTCCACGTCCGGTCCGCGCCCCCGTCCTTCTCAGCACGCGAAGAACTCCTTGGTGACCGAAAGCCTGCATCCAATGCATCCGCTTATGGCAGTTTAAATGAAGCAGCGCTTTCTGCGGAGCAAGTGCTGGAACAACAACGGCTTGCTCTTGTCACACAAGATAAAGACCTCCAAGGACTTGCTACAGGCGTGGAGTCCGTAAAACGAATAGCTGGGCTGATGTACAACGAATTTGATTCACGGAATGTCACGCTCGACGAAATTTCTCATGGCATGGAAAGAGCGTCTGATCATGTCGTCAGAACAGATCGTGGAACTGAAGGACTTTCAGTTTCGCCGTAAAACATTCGCTCCTTCTGTCTCGTACTATGGTCACTTGTACTTCTCATCATACTTCTGTTCGAAGCAGTTATTCATTTCATATTTTGATGTGTGTCTCTTGCTCGCATATCTGAAGACCACGTTTTGGAAGAGGTGATTGTTCCCTCTGGACGAGTGGGCATTTGTCGCTTAGATTTCATGATTGGTTCTTTTGGCGCTGCTGTCTGCTATGCCCATAACATCATCGTCTGTTTCAGATGGAAGATTGATCATGAAGTAGAGTTTCACGTTATGATAACCTGAGTCATAAGCGAGCTTAACACCTTTCAGCAAGTCTTCGTTGGTCAAGCCTTTGTTGATGACATCTCGTATTCGTTGAGTTCCGGTCTCTGGCGCAAATGTCAGTCCAGATTTTCGGCTTCCATCAAGCACATGGGCTAGGTGCTCATCAAACCTATCAACACGTTGCGATCCAAGTGAAAGTGATATCGACTCTTCATCCTCACGAAGCTCGTTCTTCAATTGAATCTCGACGCTGGGTAAGCTAAGCCAATCTGAACAGCTCAATGAGAGCAATGAAAACTCGTCATATCCTGTGGCTTTCACGCCTTCCTTCACTGTCCTAATCACATCATCTGGATTTACGTCTCGAGCAGGCCGCTGCACCATGCCCGAAAGACAGAAGCGGCACCCGCGAGTACATCCGCGACGAATTTCGACAGTGAGGCGGTCATGAACTGGATCAGTCTGCGGAACAAGTTGAGTTGCTCTCCATGGTTGTGGCAAAGAGTTTCGTTTCTGGACTTTGGCTTCACAATATCTCAGCTTCAGCACGTGGCCCCCTGTGATGGCATTGTTATCAAGCTTGTACTTACTTTGGCAGTTCGTTACCCGGTTCAGGGCCATCGTACTCCTAGTATATGCCGTAAAGCACCTGAAAGATGAGCACGCAAGAAGTCTGTTACTTTGATCCGGAAATCGTCTGGTTTCGTGTTAAAGCATTGGGTATGAGGTGCATTATCAACAAGCCATGTTTCTTTGTCTTCCATTGCAGCTGCGTTGTATAATATCTCAGACTCTTTGTGATGTACTGCGCCGCAGGCAACGCCATAGCCCATCTCCGGTACCGTCGCACCACACTCTGTTGAACGCAGTGAACAAAGATTCTTATCCGGCACACACAAGCGATAAGGCTCCACGTTTCTATCGTCAACTGCTGATCACTCTATCCTACCGCATGGTACATGTGCCTGGCTATCGCAATTGCAAGTGATATCAACATATCAACCGCGTATTCCGAAAGTCAAGCATCAGTAATACATGATAACCAATTGCATTTATTGGAAAGTCCGTCAAAATGTCCATCTCAAGTTGAAGTCCACAGAACTTGCCGTGGCTGTGTATCACTTGCTTGTGAAACTGCAACAAGTTCCCAAACTTCCTTCAGTTGTCCATATCTCCTGAACAGCATCTCATCTGAATCCTGAAAATTCTTCAAGTGATCCGGTGTACTTTGATCTGGCTTCAAATTGTCTTCGCGCAAAGAACAAGACTTCTGAGACGAAACATCCTGAGTCTTTTTCACTGATGCAGGAGTATTGTTCATTTGAACTAGTTCCCTTGGTTGCAATATCGACACTGCGCGCTGTTCCGCGTTCTTGGGTGCTTCAACCTGGTCCGTGAACCAAGAACGTCCCGTCGGTATTCCGATATCGTCAGCAGCAGAAGTAAACGGCTTTTCCATTTGTTCCTGATTCCGAAGCGTATGCTCCGTATTCTGTTGTGGCGTTTCCGTACGAGCGGCGAACATTCTATTCCGTTCTGGACGCGGGGGAGACGGGGTCTTAAGATTATGCTCATGTCGCGGTACACCCTGTTGGTTATGAAGCTCGGGTGACGTTAGCCCAATTTCAGAAGAATGACCAGATAACGGTGTCGTGTGAGATTTGCGCATTGCATCTTTCGACTTTCGCATTGGCGGCGGCAGTGGCACGTTGGCTACATTGCTCTGCGCCGAAGCTGGAAATGGTGGGGGTGGGACCCTGCTTGAAACTGAGGTTGAGTTTTGTGTAACGGGATGAACGGGGACTGGAATTACGGAAACAACACAATATTCCTTCACTGCCGAGGCTATCTCAGTATTTGCGTCCTCACGAGATGGCATCATGGTGGAGAACGAGTCACGAACGGTGGGATTGACATGCAGGAATAAATCAACACTGCCTTGCTGAATTTGCTCAATATGGTAGGATCCGAACTGTTCACGAAGAAACTCGACCATGTCCGTAAGGTATGACATTTGCAAGCGGCTAGCAGCGTAGATGATGGTTATGATGTCGGAACGAGCAGGGTCCGGGATTGTCGCAATAGAACTATAACCAGCCAGCGGCTCTGGTCTTTGATGAAGTGCGTTCGTAATCGGGGCTAATGCGCCAAGATCGGAAATGATGCGTTCGTTCTCAAAAGAGGACTCCGCGTGACTTCTTGCTCGCGCCTCATCGTTGTCTATGAAGTATGTGTCAGCTTCCCTTCTTTCGTTGTTGATCACTTCAACATACAAGTTGCAGTGGTGTTCAACACCAAGTGCGCAAGCTCGAAGATGAGAACGCCAGCGTTTGTCCTCCCATTCCGGAAGAGGCTCGTTGGTAACCTGGCGTGACTTTCTGCGGCGGAAAACCCCCATGTTGACAAACACGCAGAATGAAAATTGCTATACCGAGGGGAAGACTCCGGAACGCTGCAACGTTTTCCGACAAGGTAGTCACCACAAATCCGCAGAGCAGAAGTAGCTTTCTCCTATTGGATGCTGAAGGCGATATTTTTTTTACTTCTCTGTTTACAGACGTAGGTCTCGCGGCTCTTGAGACCAGAGTTGTACTCATGACCCTGGTAATTGAACATTGGTCGCTTAAACCGATACTTCTCGGTTATCATACATAACCGTATACGCGTAAGCGAGTAATTATCATCGAAACCAATAGAACAAGTTGTTGTTGAACTAAGCAGAGTACCTTCATCTGATTCAAACCCCGCAAACTCATTCGGCGGATCGAATGAGTAATCAAAACCGTTCTCCCACCACGCCAGCCAGATATGAAGCCATTGAAGAGCTTCATGTTCGAATTCTACACCAGCTGAAGCATTCATTTGCGCAGCATCACCAGAGTTAATGCACAAGTTTTCCAGCCTCATTGCTGTATTAACAATGATTAAAGACGTCTGCAGTTCAAACTTCAGTGGTCTCCACAGTATTCCCCAGCGGTTTTTCAAGCGTCCAAACGCTTGCTCAACATGCACCCGATGCGATGACAGACAGAAATTAAAACCATCTTGATAACGATGAGCCATACTCCTTGGTATTGGCGTCACAATGAACATTGTGCATCTATAGGCCTCATCACCGGCAATCCAAAAACCTGCTGGTAGACCTTCTTCTTGAAGAAACCTACCAATATTAGAGTGAGCGAACGCAACAGCATCAACGGTAGAACCAACACAGACAGCCGAAGAAGCAATAAAACGGTACTTAGCATCCACCAGAGCCTGCACAGGCACCCCGAAACCACCTTTTCTCGTGTAGAACTGTTGGTTGCTAAGCTCTTTCGAAGGCTTTTGCAAGAAAATTAGAGTGCCATCCAAGGCACCAACACAGCCAGGAAGTAAGTTCAGAAGTAAGTTCAAGTTTCGTCGCGAGATGGCAAAATCTATTGCCCTTCGTTTGTAGGCCGCTATATCTTCTTTTGGAGGCAGACCTTCAAACGTTAGGTACGAGTCGCAAATAGTCAAAAATCCGCGAAAGATTGAATAACATGTTGACCTTCCGATTCCATATGTTAGCATAAGATCCCAGTAGCTCGCGCCAGCCATGAATCTGAGAAAGATTTCTAGTTTTGTTGCGGCCTCAATTGCCGAACCACTGAGGTGCGCTTGTATTTCGGATTCATACTCCTCTTCATTATATTGTGAGAGAAACGGACGCAATTGCGCCAAAAGCAGGAAAAATGTATGGCGACAAAGACGGTAGCAAGACCGAAACTCTGAATCGCTCAGTCTCTGATTAACCTGTGCAAAGCACCGCCTTTCGCGTTCCACTCGTGTGGGAGGGGTCTTGGTTGTTGCCATGAGAGCCGTGAGTGCTCCACATATTGCGAGGACGCGATTGGTGAGTTTGCGAGTTCGTTTGTGAATCCTTGTCATAGCGTAGCCTTCTAGGCTACTACATGTTTACGAGCAATGCTGTGCGCCGGCGGTTCGTATCTACCACAAGCGATTACCGTCGCATACGGATTGACGTATAACGTCAAGATCTCAATTCGACCGCATTTGTTTTCTGTGCGTGACGCCTACGATCTCGCTGTCTCGGCGAGATCTGAGATCTTTTGGCTCAGCCGTTACGCGTGTGCAGCGTAACGCTTGAGCCGTAGTGCCTGGATCACTAGATTCTAGTAAATAGCGAAAGCTTTGCACTAGATTCTAGTGAATAGCGAAAGCTTTGCAAGTTTTCGCTAAGTTTGCTAGCCTATTGTAAATCCCCGTAAATTTCTCGAACCACGCGTAGACTGCCCTTTAGGGTGTTAGCAACGGGCGCGTACGGTATTTAGCTTAGCTATAGACGCGAGCAAGCGGTGCGCAGAGCTAGTGGGCATGGGCGAGCGGAACGTGCGAAACGCGGCCGAGCACAAGCGCGCCACGGAGGACTGTCCACGGTTTTTGCAAAACAAGTAACAGTGCAGTACTATATCTCGGGTTCCGAAGGTAAGAACCGTGCCAAGCTACTGGTGCCGAACAGTTCCAAAGGATCTTCAATAGCTGTGACTTACAGCTCGCGAGTTCCATGACAAGGCTACTGCACAGAGGAAGACTCATCGGTAGCGAGACGTAAGGAAAAGTTGAGTCAGAAAAAGGCTTACTGACATCATACATGATGTATGTAAGTCACGCAAGCATTGGGTTCAGAAATGGCGCTGAACCCATGAAATTGACCCTCTCTGTCCGGGTGCTGAGAATCGCCGAAAGCAGTACTGCCATGGAGGTTCAGATTGCCCGGAATGATCTCAGAGTTGTCACCCAGTGCAATCGGAATACTGCATTCATGGCTTGTCGAAAGGTGTTCACGAGAAGCCGTAAGGTGCGCCGTGGAACCTGAGTCCAGCATTAGAAGGTTGGATTTTACAGACCGAGCAGCGAGAACTCGGGGTCTCAATACCGCAGCACGAGTGGAGGTGTTGCTCTTCTTCAAGCTGGTGCCATTCGAGGGGTGTGGTTCACTTCCACGTTTATCCATTGCAGGATCCACCGGAATGTTCAGCTTGTTCTTCGGATTCAAGGGATTAAGATAACAACGGCTTGTTGTGTGATTGTCCTTGCTGCATATGGCGCATTTGTGTCTAACAGCAGCAGAGGCTCGTTCAGAAGTATGACTCTCAAGGGTACGAACTTCATCAAGAAGACGGGCTGAAACAATGTCCCATGTAGCTTGTTCGGTCGAAAGAGTCTTGATAGCTGCGCACACAGGATTAAGTTCCAGCGCAGTAATTGAAGATACCAAAAGAGCGACAGTGAGCTCCTCAGGCAATTTGGTTTCCATAGCAGCCAATTGTTATATGACACTACCCATTTTGTCAATGTGCTTGCCCATGTTCTGATGTATGTCGGAATACCTCATGTTTATCAACTCGCAGCACATCTTGACAATGCGAGAGGCTGTGGACGTAGACGCAAAGCGGTCGTCCAGTCTTTTCAGCAACGTACAAGGGTTTCCAATCTCACCCTGTACGACACGTAGGGCTTCATCTGAAAGCGCGGAAACAATAAAACCGCTTGCCTTCTTCTTATTGAGCTCCCACTCGGCTTTCTTCTTCATCTGAACTGAAGGGATTTCGAACCTGACACAGAATCTCTCCAATACCCTTAGCATTGCATGCGGCATCAACACGAATTCGCCACAATTTGTAATCATGTTTCTCGTCAAAGGGCTGAATGCGAATTTTCCACCCATCAGAATCCATGTTTCGAAGGTGAGCAGAAGATTGGCTGAACGACAATGCTGGTCGTGGAAAACAGTAATGACAGAAAGAACAAGAAATAAAAAGCGTGAAAATGAGGAAAATACGAAACAGCAGCAGAACGACGTGGGCTGGGCCCATAACCTCTTGAGAGGAAGAGCAGGTTGAAAACAAGACGATGAGAGCTGAGAGCGATCGACTCCACGGTATAGTACGATCGCTCTCTCTTTATAGTGAGGCAAAGGCTTACTTGATCATGTAGTCCTACTGTGAACTGATCACGTAAGTAACACAAATACAAAACATAAATTCAAAAACTCATACAAGCATTCAAACATAGTTCGAACAGATTTCAAACAGTCAAAGGCACTGAGAAAAGCTTGAAAACAACGAAGTCAAACTCCAGCAGCATCTAGAAGATGTAAACTGTGCCGTGGAGAGGGGGGTTGGGTAAAAAGGAAACTAGGAGATTCCGCTAGAAGGTGTTGACGGCTGTGATGCAGAATCGCTGTTGGTCGTGACTGCTTGCTGTCATACATGATGGCATGCCCTTTGGAAGCAAGAAGTCACAGCCGCGAATTTCCAATAAATCAGGTTCCTGGTTCTAGTTAGAAAGGTAAGAGCAATAACCTTGAAATCATATTCGAAGAACTGGTATGTTTATGAAAACTACTGAGCAAATTCGTAGTGTGTCTCAACTCATTTACAATGTTATCATACTCTAGGACGAGACGTCTACTGAATCCATTGAGCATGAAGTCCTGTCCGGCCAAGAGCTTATTACACCCGAGCGTTATTGTGGACCCCAGCTCAATGCTTGGCCTCGCCTTGCTTGAGCAAACATCCAACTCGGTTCACTGTCTCTCTGCACGGTCCTGTGCCATAACCAATACCTATTACGCGAAGAATGACCCCTAAACATTTGCATGTAGTCTATGCGATTTGTAATACAGTGTCAAATCCCTGAATAATCCTATATTACTGAAAACCGCGACATTGAAGAGTTTGCATATCTCGAGTTTAGAAGCAAACACTGTTTGCTTCTAAACTCGAGAAATGTAAACTAGCCCTTTTCGGAAGCAATAGCAAGCGTACTATTACTCGACTCAAATCTGAAAGCTTTCCGTATGTAAATTAACCCTTTTGGGACTAAAAGTTCTTATACCGCCAAAATCTGGTTCAAGCGAAATATTAAAGTGAATCAAAGTATCAGACAAGGGTCAACTGTGCGGGAGTACATATACGTCACACAGCCGCAGACTGCCCACTGTAAACACACGGGACATGTGGCCTAGTGGTTTTTTGTGTTCCCACAAGCTGCAAGCTGAGGATGCAAAGGAATTTCGAGATCAATACGCGCTGTGTAAATATCTCGCGGAGGGTGGAAGCAGGCCTCCAGTTTCGACAAAAGATATTGAAGTTAGAGTTTTCCATATTGTTTGAATTCCCGTCCTCAAATCTATAGATTTGATCATGTATGCAATTGATGGGGAAGTGTGTTATTAATCATGACGCTGATATACAATCAAAACCTGGTTTGACGGACACGCTTGCGTACAAGCACAACAAGTAACTGCTCAGGGCCGTTCCAAACGATATTTAAAAAATATGAAAATCAAAATATGTAAAAAATGGAATTGCTGGCGTCATTCCAAATGGCAACACCAAATATGCATGGAACCCTCGTGCTCAGCCTCGTACTCGTACAATGCGCGTGGACTTGGGCAATGCGAGTTCATATCCAAGGGTTTAATAAAAGCCCGGGTTCGGTAACAAAACTGGAATGTCATAAACACTGTCAACATAGATAGAATTTTAAGCCTTACGAGAGAAAAGTGCAGCTCATCATGCCTCCAGAAAGTGAGCTCAATAAGCTCGTTAAACCCTGCAATAAACAGACAGAATGCAACAACAACCAACGCCAATCTCACCCTTTTTAAGCTCAGAAAGAGCAAAACCCCACCAATACCTTCTTCAGTGATGACACAAATCATCCAAGACAAATAATCAAAGTCAGAAAAGATCAATCATGCATCCTCCACTTCAACGTCGACGCATACTAGCTTCTGCCCCAGCAGTGCACCGTTCACGAAGGATATCAACCGAAAATCTTTTTATCGTTCTGGCTGCAGTGTGGCACGGACACATCAAGCTTTTCGAAAGCCGATGTTCCAAAAACATTGACCGCCCGATAGTCACATTTCGTTCCATCATAAACGGTATGCCTGAAAAATTCTTTCGACGTCTATACAGAAGGCCGTTTCCTCTTTTTCTCCGTCTTGTCTATATATCTATAATCGGATTTAACTACGGAAAGAACGAGCAAGATTACAGGCATAGTATTTACTTGAAGCTTTCTATGAAATTGCGTTGGTTAGCGGGGGGATCGTATCTGGATATATGTCTATCACACAACCTATCTACTTCTACTTTCTACCATCACGTTCACGAAACGGTCCATTCCTTGAAAGAAAACTTGTAAATTACCTTCCCTTATTCCAATATATCGTGGTTACAAGAAGTTTCAGAAAGGTTCACACGAGAAGGAACCAGTCCATTCTCTCGTTGTTGTGGTGCAATGGACGGCTTGCCTGTGAAGATCTGCGAACCGTCGGCTTCTGAGGTTGCTAACTCTTCTACATATTACAACCGAAAAGGATTCTTTACCTTGAACCTACAAGGAATGTGTGACTCATATTACAGGTTTACGTTTGTCTCTTGTGTTTCACCGGGATCTACGCATGACTCAACGGCTTATGCAATGAGTTCTCTTTCTCGATTATTATCTCGAAATACTGAAAGTCTAGAGCCAGGTTACTGGATAGCGGCTGATGACGCGTACACTTGTTCGGAGAGGCTTCTTTGTCCGTGGTCCGGTAGACGGCTGTCTGTTGCGCAGGACTGTTTCAACTATTGGCAAATTTCGGCAAGAATATTAATCGAGCAAGCATTTGGTATATTGGTTGGGAGATGGGGAATACTTTGGCGATCCCTGCGCTGTACTCTCCAAATGAACACTCTCGTTGTGGTTACATGCTGCAAACTACATAATTTCATTATAGAAAATGGCGGTGGCGTTACTGTTCCACCTCCCTCGCGTACTGACACCAATGGTCACCCAGAGCCCGCCGACTACACTATCCACCTCCAAGACGAATGCGATCTAGATGTCCAACTTCATCGACGCCGTCGCGACTTAAACTCCAGTGCTCTTTGACAATCGTTTACGAACGAAATCCAGTTTCTGGGACGCCGCAGGCCGTAGGGACTCTAATTAGATGCAGATTCTTTTTGAGACATTGCGTCGTTAATCATCTTCTCAACCTGTGTGAGTCGTCGTGAGCAGCTCTCCAAATGCCTCTTAGAATATTCATCATCGCCCGTGACACCCTTCATCATTGACAGAATCTTCGCTTCCGAGTCCAATAAAGACGAAACTGTAGTGCAACGCGAATGCGGGACTTCTTCGCTGATGCGAATCATAATATGCACGGCGACACCGGGAGGTGGTGGTACACAGTATGAATAACTGGTGAGATCAGCCCATTCTTGGGTATACTTAATATTAGAATTAGTGTTATGAGGTGCACGGCCTAGCCGGTGAGTCACACACGTGCGGGAGGTTTGCACCTATTCATTGGGGTATTTGAAGTGGATATTTGTAGCATATCTGCTGTACCACACTGACAGTGGGTCAACCTACTGCAGTACTTAGTAGGTTGAGCTGCACCCCGTGCTGGGGAAGTAAACAAGACAACCGAGTGTTCGGCTCTGATGTTTCACCCTTGGTGACCGATATCCCCCTCCCAGAGAGTCGACACCTTGTGCAGGGTTCATCATACGCCTCGCGACACCATTAACACCACTACTGCTTTTGCGTGTTAACGATCTGTGTGTTTTCTTTATTCCTGTCCCTGTTATACAGGTAGCACTACTTGGTGTACGGGTGCATACCGTTCGTGGCTCGACACACTCGCGTGGGCTATCACCGCTTTCGCGTGTCATCGCCACACTCGTGGGTACCGCGCACTATGCACGTGACGCTACTACCGACTCGTATCGTGTGTTCTCTACCGCTGGACGCGTCTTCTTTGCCACATAGCTCCCTCCATTACTTGAGAAGGATCGACGCCGGTCTTACACCCGGCATTGCCGTGTTGTACCTGTAGGAGCGCTCTACTGCTGTGCTCACCTCTTGAGAGAGGGTCTGAACCGCCTTTGCGTGTTTTTAAGCATCGCTGGGTTTTGCACAACAATTGGTTTCCCGACTTTGAAGTCGCGTTGATCCAGCAAGTTGGTTTTCTGATCAATTTTCGGTGTGCCGGTTCGTATCTGGTCGTGGAGATACACTACACAGTTTGTACTGGAAGGTTTTGCCGACAGACGTCGTGTTGGTACTGCTTTCCACATTTTTGGTTGCTGTTTGGACACGGTTTACTACCGGTGGCACTACCTATTTCCGTAGTGTGTGATTCCCGTCGGTACGGTTGTTGTCACCCCGTTTGGGTTGTCTACTGTTCTCAGCAATCTGGTCGAATCAGCCCTAATTCCGTATACGGCTGTTCCCGTTGGTACGGTTGGTTCGTCCGGTTTGTCGGTTATTGTCACTCGTGTGAAGACGCTACACTCATTCGAGGTTAATTTGTTGTTTTGCTTTCCTGTTACCAGTTTTCTGGTTGTATTTCGTCGTGGACGATGGTGTCGGGTAAACGCTCGAGCCCTACGAAGTCTCACTCCGTTGGCTCTGGCTTGCCCCCGCGTCTGCGGTCTGTTCCTGAACCCCAACAGGGTGATGGAAAGAAACCCGGAAACCGGAAACAGCCTGTCAAGTCGTCTGACGCCCCAGTGGCTGGGCCTTCATCTGCTCCTTTGGAGGGTCTTATTCCCGATGTCGCGGCGAAGGATGCGCTCTTAAACGAGTTGGAGACTCAAGTTCGTGTGCTTGAGGCTCAGACTGCTGTCATGAGGAGTTCTCATGAAGCACTCGTTTCCGAGGTCGACACACTTCGTGTGAAGGTTGACGCTACCCTCACCGAAGGTGTGTATGATGATCTACGTATTTTACGGAAGGATGTCAACTCTCTTTTAGAGGTACTTCAAGGATATCCCGGTTTTACCGAGGAGGTGGAAACGAAGTTCATTCGGATTCTTGGCCGTCTTGAGACGTTAGAGGCCACCATCCGTGAGGATGACGGTCCTGCCCCCGCTTCTGTGGGAGTGTCTCGTGGCACACGTGACCGGAAGTCCGGAAAGAGTCGCTCTAAGAAGAGGAATGTTGACGAGTATGACTCGGATCCGTCACAGTCTTCTGGTATTTCAAACCGTTCGGCGGGTTCCTTATCATCGAGCTCGTCAGCTGACGGTGAACGTCGCGCTCGTTCTACGCGTTCGCGGAGTTCTACGTCCACTTATGGTGTGGTGGCACCCGGAAACGGGGTCGAAAGCACTCAGGTTTGAGGGAATTGGAGCCGACGAATCCCTTGTTCAAAAGGTTGTTATCTTACTGGTATTACCGTTTGGAATATTCAAGTCTGAATCGGACGCCCCGTGGCACGGGTAAGGTGAAGGACTGCATCAAACGCATGTCCTTAACCTTTCGGAACCAGTTATTCACTGGGGAGGATCCCATTCTGGTGCTTGACTTTCTTTCAAGCTTTGTAGCGGAGGCTGACATCCTCGGCATGAGTGAGGGGCAAGCTTATGTTGCCTTACGGTATTTTCTACGTGGACTCGTTGAAGATCAGTATAACTCTGTAAGAGGTTCATCTCGCGCCTCTGAAGGAGGGGTCACCTGCTGGCCCAAAGCCGTGCAGTATTTGTTGCGCTCGTATGCGACAAATACCTTTATCGAGGAAGCAATCACCGCGTTGCGGGAGACGAAACAACGCCCGAAGGAGTCGGAGACCGAGTACTTGGTACGCCTGAATAAGGCATTCCACCGTTGTGGCAATGTTTACTCGTGAAACGAGCGCTGTACGCTGTTTATCAACGGATTGAATCCGGCTATTCGTACTATGGTTGCCCAGCGACGGGAGGACCGGAAGAAGACTACCTATCTGGAGTTAGTGCAGTACGCGAAGGCGGAGGGAGACGCCTTGCGCGCACGCACAGGATCCTGGGTTTCAACCAAAGCGTTGCACCTCGAAGGAGGGTGGTCATCAGCTTCACTGCTACCGCAGGACTTTTCTGGCCACGGTGTGGATAACATACATCTCGCACAGGTGGACCTGGATTCTATTCCGACTACGGAGTTGCCTTCTACTTCAGAAGCCTCGTCGAAGACGGAGGATGCACTGCTTTACGCAGACCGTCCACTCGTTCGCGGTCCTCAAGTACCCTATTCAGGGAGTCGTTACAAGCGACTTGGTTGGGTAGACCCGCTAACGGCGAAGTTTCAAGACCCACGGAGTTCCGGAAGACCACCTTTGATCTGTTTCACGTGTTACAACCACGGTCATGCAGCTCCGAACTGTAACTTCTCGATGAGAGAAATGGCCACGGTTGTGACGAATTTTGAAGCGCTGACCCCCGCCGAACAGGCGTCAGTGCCGGTAACCGCTTATCTGCGGGCGAAAACCGACTTTCCTGGGAGAATTTCTGCCGCAGAAATAGCTGCGTTACTGCACTCTGGTTCGACACAGGTCAATACTTCACCGGTTCAAGCCGTGGCGGCAACCTCTGCTGCCGGTAGTTCTGTCGCTGTTCCACAGGAATCTGTGAAGATGCCTGCTGCACAGGACGCCGTTCCCGTTAGAACGGATGGAACTCAGTTAAACTGAGTGCGAGAGTCTCCAATGGAGAGGAGCCCGAGTCGAGGTCTACGGCGCCCGAGGCGTCACCGCCTCGCTCCCAGGTCAAAATTCTTTCGAGGAAACAGACCGTCTTAGACGTGGACTCTACCACCATTGGTGTGTTACGTCGCCCGTGGATACGGTTCAGGAACAACCGGATCCCGGATCGAGTCATGGTGATGGCCAAGCGAAACTACAAGATATTTGCTGACCTTGGCCTATCCACCCAGTATATGGTGCGTCATCTCTCTGTCTTGGATACAGGTGCTGGCCCCAACTTCATTGTTGAGTCGTTACTACCGCCGAAAGTCCGTTGTCGATTCCGCCATGGACCCGTCATGGACGTGGCAGATGCTAACAATAACCCGTTACAAACGGCTGGAATGGTTTCACTGCTTGTCAGGATTGGTAACTGCATCGAGCAGGTAGAATTCATCGTCTGCAAGACGCTCGCTGCCCCTGTCATTCTAGGGTGTGACTTCTGCGACAGATGTGTCGAAGCCATACGACTGCGTGCGCGTGAAGTGGAAATGAAAGATGGTTCGGTTCTACCGATAGTTCGTCGCTCATTACGCCGAGCGTCAGCTAAGCTGGTACCACTACCCGCTCCTTTACAGGATTTCTCACCTCCGAAGGAGTCGCCGAAGCTCCGCGTAGCGCGTGCAATTTCTATTCCGCCAGAATCCCAGGTTTGGGTTGATGTTACCGCCGCACCGCGTGGTTTGCGGGTTGTTCAACCATTGAAATCGTTATATGAGAAGTATCAGGTCGCGTTGGCGAACGGAGTTGTTCAAATCAACAGCGAACACCCCTTTCGGTTCTGTTAGCCAACTTTGGCAAGAAACCCCAGTATCTAGTGAAGAACCAAGTAATTGGTACTGTCTTACCGCACCCTACGGCGCTCATCCCTACAAAGGTGACTGCCCCCGAGATGCTCGGGATTGCTGAAGAGCGCATTGGTGTGCTTCACCCTAAGGAGGGGGAGGGAGAATCGTCGCGCTCGTCTGCGTCGGACCCGTCTCAGACGGTTGAACAAACGAATGACTCGGAAGTTAGGACCGCTTCTACGAGTTATGACAAGATTGACCCTATCAAGGAGATAGAAGAATTGAATCTCGGTCATGTACCGGTTTCACACCGCGAGAAGTTGCACAACATGTTGCGAGAGTTTACACCAATGTGGGATAGTTCCCTCGGAGAGGTTTCAACTACGGAACACCGGATTGACCTCCTGCCGGAGACCAAGCCGATTGCTCAGCACTCTTACACGGCAGGCCCGAAAGCACTGAAAGAGGAAGAGTTTCAGATCAACAAAATGCTCTGCGCTGGCGTGATAGAACCGGCTCAGTTGCCGTGGGCTTCACCAATTGTACTGGCTCCGAAACCCGATGGTTCCTGCCGCTTTTGTATCGACTATCGTCGCTTGAACGATGTCAACGTCAAAGACGTGTACCCTATACCTCGTATGGACGAGTATTTCGACTCGCTTGGCGATGCTACTGTGTTCTCCACTTTGGATGCAAACTGGGGTTACTGGCAAGTACCAGTTAGGCCGGAAGACCGTGACAAGACCGCGTTCACCTGTCATTCAGGATTATACCGCTTTAAGCGTGTGCCGTTCGGGTTAACGAACACCCCCCTCCCACGTTTCAGCGTGCTCTGGACATTTTGTTAGCTCGCTTCAAATGGCGGAGTTGCTTGGTATACCTCTATGACATCATCGTGTTTTCCAAAAGTTTGGACGATCACCTCGAACATGTTCGGGAGATAATGGCCGCTTTGCGAGATGCTGGAATTACTCTCAAGTTGAGGAAGTGTGAGTTTTTCACTGACTCAGTGAAGTATCTGGGCCATGTCATACGTCCAGGACAGCTGCTGATCGAGGAGACTCGCGCGAAGTCCCTCAAAGAGGCGAAGCAACCCACTACACAGACAGAGCTACGCTCCTTTCTGGGGCTATGCAACGTCTATAGACGGTTCATTTCTCGCTTCGCGAAGATCGCGGGACCGCTCCACGAACTCTTGAAGAAGGGACAGACGCCCAAATTGGGACTACTTACCCCCACGCAAGTGGAGGCCTTCAACTCTCTTAAAGAGGCTGTTACTACGGCACCCGTGTTAGCGTTACCGAAGAACGGGTTGCCGTACACGGTGGATACGGATTCGAGCGATTACCAGATTGGCTGTGCTCTCTTTCAAACTACATCCGAAGGGGAATGCAAACCAATTGGTTATTGGTCTCGTACACTTAACGTACACGAGCGCAATTACTCGGTATCCGAGAAGGAGTGTTTCGCCATGGTATGGGCCTTGCAGACGCTACGACCATATCTTATGGGTATACACTTTACCGTCAATACGAATCACTCCGCATTGCGTTGGTTAATGTCAATCACGGAACCTTCCGGTCGCCTGATGCGTTGGCGTCTTCGGCTTGCCGAGTTGGACTACGAGGTCACCTATAAGAAGGGTTGTTTGAACGAGCAAACGGATGCGCTTTCGCGATTAGGAACGGACGGTGAGGCATTACCCGTCGACGAGGATGACGAGGATATCCCCTGTTTCCTCATGGAGGAGTGTGACGAAGACTACGACATCGTGTCGGACGACATCTGTGATGATTTGCTCATCGCAGACGGTGAAGGCCCAGAATCCGGTACATTCGTCCCGATTACTACGCCAGAAGAGCTGGTGCGGGAACAGCAGTCTGACCCGTTCTGTACGCGGATACGCGCCCAGATTAACGGCGGTGCGAAGATCCCCTTTGGGCTTAATTCTCAAGGTTACCTCGTCAGAGTTGTTCGTTCTACCCCACAGATTGTGGTTCCTCACTCCTTACAAACAAGGGTATTGCATCTCTCGCATCACTCGCGGATGGCTTCCCATCCGGGTACTAAGCGGTTATACACGACACTGCGTCGGGATTTCTACTGGCCGGCGTTAGCGTTGGACTGCCACACCACCGTGAAGGCGTGTCTACATTGTGCTCGCGAGCGAGTTAAACAGCGTCGCCATGCGAAGAAACTAACACTTCTCCCCGCAAGGGCGCCGTTGGAGTTTATTGCCATCGATATACTCGGTGAGTTCTTGCGTACTTCCCGACGAAATCGGTTCTTACTCGTCATTACGGATAGATTCAGTAAGCTAGTCCGGACAGTTCCGTTGAAGTCGATTACAGCACTCAGTGTTGCGGAGGCATTCGTTCGCCATTGGGTTATGGTCTACGGTCCCCCGGTCAATCTCCTTTCAGATGATGGCCCGCAGTTTACCTCACGTTTCTTCCAGGATGTCTGTCGGATACTCGACGTGAAGAATCTCTTCACGACGACGTATCATCCCCAATGCAATGGGCAAGTCGAACAGTTTAACCGGACTATGCTCTCCGCGTTGCGGGCTTATACTGATGAACACCCGAAAACTTGGGATCTCTATACGGATACCGTGACGTATGCGTATAATACGCAAGTTCACAGAGTAACTGGTTTATCGCTCTTTGAGCTTGTGCTCTCACGGACACCACGGCCAGTTGCGGTTGAACCATCAGCAAAGTTGGATACGTCACCGTCAATAGGGGATCACTACTTGCAATTGAAGCAGTGATTATCCGCAATGCTACCTGTCGCCAGGTCGTCAATGGCGAAAGCACAACACGCTTACAAGCGGAACTTTGATGCCCGGGTACGGAGACCACTACCGGCACTGAAAGTGGGAAACCTCGCCTTTGTCAGGAAGGAGTACTACAACCCTGAAAAGGAGAGGCGCCATAAGCTTTCACCCATCGCTGATGGTCCATACCGCGTTATTAGCGTGAATACGGACACAGTCGTACTGGAAGTTGGCAACGCTCATGATCGTTTCTCCCGCGATCGCGTCGTGCAGGGCCCAACCGTGCACGCGGAAGTAGTTTCGGATTCAAAGCAGGAAGCTGGACAGACACAGAACCGAGAATTCTCGTCGCAGAACACTGCACCTACTGTGGGGCTTCGCCATCCTGCAAGGGGTCTCGCAGAGGTACCGATTATATCGTCGCAACCCGAGATATCGGAACATACACCGCTGGTGAAATCGCGTTTCACCGCGTCTATTACACCGTCAACAGACGTGATGACTGCTCCCCGTAACGCTCCACCTAAGGAGGGGGAGCGTCTGTCTCTTGCAGATGCTAGTTTTTGGCGAGGGTCGTCCAGAAAGTGGCAAGGGTCGTCCAGTAAATTTTTTGAAAAAATATCGAGATCAATTATTTCAAAATTTGCAGATAATTGCTTGGGTCGTCCAGAATCGCTGTGCAGTAAATACTGGTGGGTTTTCCACTCGTGCTAGTTCTTTAGTCGAGGGCTACCTGAACTGTATTTCGCGAAGTCTAGGTTCAGTTTCCATTAAGGTGCACATTACACGATACCTTCTGCGGAATGATACCCTGCAACGCATGGAATACTAGTGCTAGTACAGATGATGCCCATTATGAAATCATACCGTTTTATTCGTATCTATTCTTCTATCCACCGCTTTTGCTAACCACTACTTCGCTATATTACATGTACCATTTCCCCATGATGGAGCGGGTGTAGGCGCAATCTGCGGCAGATGCCGCAGACTGCACCTCCACCATAGTGCTGTATCGGTAGAACAAATACGCACTCCGAGAGGATGAGGCGCGAAGCGCCTCATCCTCTCCGTTCCTCATGTAGGGAACCATGCCCAGATGCATGGTTCCCTACTTGAGGAACCTGCACCTGCAACTCGTGAGCTACGTCCGCATCAAAAGTCATTTACCTGTATACGCAAGCAGAAAGTATCCATAAGTTAGTCAATGATCCGTTGGATACATTTGAAATGCGATGGAACGTACCATTGATAAAGCAAAACAGAAACGTTGCGCTAGAAAAGTCGAGGGACCTAGTAACTCGCAAAATGAAAAAGAAGAAGGAAAGGGATCGGTTTGATTACCAGCCCACCATCATCGTAAAGCGCGAAAGGTGTCGAAGCGAGAACTCACAACCAAGGACACCAAGAATGCCCATGCAGCAAACATACCGCAAGATGCGATAATCGAGAATGCAGCCTATGTCGCAACCAAGTACCAGAATCGCCTATCCCGCAAGCTAGTCAACCAAGATCGCCAATACAGGAAGATCAACGTAAGACGCGAGAAGAGATGCGAGCCTATGAGGCAACCAAGTCAAACCATATCGCCAATGCACCAAAAGTAACGCAAGACGCGAGAAGAGAGAGACCATCCTATGGCGCAACTTTGTCAACCAAGATCGCCAATGATGAACGTATCGCCCAAGCCAGTCAACCAATATCAACCAATATCGCCAATACACGAAAAGCAGCGCAAGACGCGAGAAGAGAGAAGAGTCTATCGCGGAACCAAGATCGCCAACAAACCAAAATTAGCGCAAGATGCGAGAAGCTAGAGACGCCTATGGCGCAAGACAGTGAACCAAGATCGGCAATACAGCGTGATAGGTTACACGAGCAGTCAGAGATTGATCTTGAGAGACGAAATGAAACTGGTCGCGTACTTACAGTCGTTGTGGACTTCGGAAGAAATACAAAGGACGCACGTCAAAGAGTGGTTACCTTCAATCAAGTCAATATGAGTAACAAGACGTAGAACAAGATGGAACATATCGTAAGCAGAACGTAGTTGAACAAATAGAACGAGCTAGAGGTTGAAAACGGGAACCCGGTAACCCAAAGCTTATTTTCTGCCGTTTACATGTCGCATAGCGCGAAAAAACGTGGTGACGATGGGTTAGCTTAGAGAAAAGATACAAAGAAGAGTATGGAAGAGAACGTACAAAAAGACTGCACGGAATACATCCGTGAGATACGGATGATGTCCGCTTTATGGAGGCGTCCGATGAGGGCGGAGAAAGAGAATGAGGTACGCTTCATGTCCGCTTAATGGAATCCATTCTCAGCACGCTACTTCGTAATCCGTCGTACTTTTTTCCGCCCTCGCACTTCGTAGCAAGTGCGAGGGCGGAAAAACGTACGACGGAGCGGAGTAGAACGCGAGGATGGCACGGATCACGACGGTAACAAAAGGTCGGACGTCGGACGGGCGGGGGCGGCGGCGGAGGGAAGAGATTTATTTTTCTGTGCGAGATTGGACAGGTGTACAGCGTACAACGTTGGGAAACCACAGGTTTATAACCAGTGGTAGATAATACGAGAAGTACACCCTTGTGTTGAGGTCGACGTGTACCTACGTTCCTTTTTGAACGAAAGCACGTGATTTAAACTCAAAATATATTCTCCGTTCTGAGCAAGACGTCGATATTGACTGTCGCTCGACCTCCTTCTTCCTTCGGACGCCCTTCCCTTGCAGTCTTTGTCGTCGTTTCTCGTTCATTTCTTCTTCCCATGGTCTACTACTGTACACATAAGAAGCGTGGGTGCCCCTTCGTTACTCGCCGAGGAGTCTCATCTCTTCAACAGCATGTCAACCATTGCCCGTTTCGTCTGAAAGCAGCGCTGGAAGACGACAATAGCCGGCCCATTCGGAGAAGCAAGCGTCTCAAGCTTTCCGCGCGCGCGGCCGCATCTTCCGAAACGGTCACTGCCCCCTTGTCGCCTTCCCGAGCCTCCGGTGTCCGAGGACATCGTCGACCCCACTCCGTGCGCCCCTCCCATTCCGGACACTTCGCATTGTGTTTCTCTTTTCACGGGTCCCGCGTCATTAGAGCGAGAACACGGAAGCAGTTCCCGCCCAGTGCCTTCTGAGGAGGCCCTTGGTGATTTGCATATGGATTATCTCACGGTTTGTCTGGCTTCAGTAGCTTCCAACCTTGGTCATCGTGAGGCGGACGAGCTAATTGGTCTACTTCGGGACCCGCGATTCTCGCAAAAGCGATTCAACGAGACCATAACAAGTTCCAAGCGCTGTACAGAACTGAAGAACGCCATTTTCGAACGATACGCCTCAAAGGACGGTTTCAATCGCAGAACTGTCTCGCCAGAAGGATGTAAGTTCAGCGCCACCCTCTACACGAGAGACCCCGTTCAGACACTTGTGAAACAGCTCCAGTTGGCTAACAACGAAAACACATTCTTCCACCCTATACCTCAGACCCACTCCACGAAAATATCTCACCCCATGTCTGGCTCTCTCGCAAGAGACGCCACCTCAAAACTTAAGGAAATGGTCATGGGCTCTTTGGATAGTAGAATAGTGTGGTACTTCCAAGAAATAAGTTACAGTGAATCTTTCGTAGGTCTTCTGCAGGTATACACCGATAAGTCTTCAATAACTCTAAAGCAAACATCGGTTACCGCCTATCCTCTTCACCTCATATTTCTCAACTTCTCCGACGAGCTTCGCCGTAAGTGTATCCGTGATGACCTCACAGTAGTGGCATACTTCCCTACCACACTGATCGAGGTTTCCGCATCTGAAGCAGACGCAATGCCATTCGTTTCTAGCAAGTCTCTACGCGAGTCCAGGATGCAAATCCTTCAAGAATCTCTTCGTCAAGTCCTGGAGCCCATTCTAAATCTCACGCAGAAAGGTTTTCAGTTCATCGGCGAAGACAAACTAAGTCGAGTGTGCCATCCTCTGCTTGCAAGTTATTGTGCGGATATTCCTGAGGCTAAGGACATTCTGTCTATTCTTCATGGGACCAAAACGGAATGCCCGTGTCATAGATGCAAAGCCCCTCGCTCATCTTTATGCAGTCCTATCCCCACCTCATTCAACGGACGTTCTCAAAAGCACACAAAAAGCATCCGAAAGACATACACAGCTATCTTGCAACATGCACAAAAAGACGAGGCGGAAAGACGTCCACGTCGTGCGAGGGAGAGGAGATCTCAAGCGGATACTCTGATGCGTTCAAATTCCATATCTCTCATTCCTTCGTTCCTCGAAACTTCCGTAAGCCTTGGAATGATCCCGGACTTGTCTCCATACAGTCTGTTCTCATTCGAACCATTCCACAACTTGCATCTCGGCATCTCAAAGTTGATAAAAACGGCCACAATCGAGAGACTGCAGTCAGACACCCTGTGCACCACAATAGGAACATCTGCATCGCGTTCATTTCGAACGATACGCACCCAACTCCTCAACCATGCAAACGCAATTCTAGCTGCCATAGAACGCGATTCTCCTGCCAAAGGTTTACATATCGATTTCTCCACGCAGGAGAAAGGCAAATCTTTGAATGGTATCTTCACGAAAGACGGTCTCCGTGGAATGCTGGAGGCCAAAAACTACAAAGCACTTGACATGGTCTTTCCCTTCATAGGAGCATTCTTTGACATATGCTGTGGAGAACAGGACGTTGCCCCAATCACAACCGTTTTCTCTCAGTACTCGGACTTGCTCTCGACCTTATTCAGATACAATCGTGACCCGTATTGGACTGAAAGCTCTCTCCTGTGTCTTAGTTCGGAGATTGAAGCCTTCAAGCGTTCCGCAACAAAGACTCTGGCGGATTTTCATCCCTCCAGACTGGGAACTCTGAAGTTTCATCTTCTCGATCATCTCGTGGACGATATTCGCCGTCTGGGAAGTATCAAGTACTACGACGCAGGCATATACGAACATGCACACCTGCTATTTAAGAGACACTACAAAAAGACGTCCAGAAGAACAGCAACGGCTGTGGAGGAGACTATTCGCTCCATTGAGCACGGACATGTTAGAAAGCAATGGAATGGCAATACTCCTTACCAGCGTAATCCAGGTTTACCAGGAACTTCCACACAGCTTCTTCGGTTTGCAATGAGAGGGCGTTCTTTCACTTTACGAGCTCTTCAACATTGTGTTTCAAGTATGTCCAGTTCAAAAACATGGACTGCTGTTAGAGAAATGTTCTCAAGTACGGACACAAGGTCGATTCTTGATCAAATTGGTGAACAGGCCCTTCCTCCTTTCCTCAGTCTCGTGAAAGAAACACTGGATGAGCACTCTATTACATACTTCCCAGAAAAGACATGGATAACTCTGGTGAATTCGGCCCTCGTGAAAGGCGGTTTCGTTCCGACTCTTGAACACTTCAATTCGTCTTCTAAGGCACTTAAGCTGGGACGACCCAAATACCCCATCATCCAACGTGTCTTCGCTTCTCCAGCATTTGGTCCCAGTAGAAAGCCAAAGTTTTCCACTGTATTGGTAAGCGGAGAAGATTCAGAGACTTGGGTTGCCCAGGTAGTCGCTCTGATTCGAATATCTCTCCTTGATTCTGCACTTACCGCACCAGAGGTGGCATTCGTCCGGTATTTCGAGGTTTTACCCCCCGCAACAAACATCGACCACATATTGAAATGCATATCTTTATGCTGGGCTACAAACGATGAAAAGAACCACACTCCTCCGTTCCCTCGTCATTCCAAAGCGGAGACTATCGTAGAGTTAACTCCTTGGTACGGGATGGTTCCGGCTTCTGCACTACAGGGAACTGTCCATGTTGTTCGATCAAACTACCCTGCTCCACCTTTTTGTCCTCCGCTTCAATGGTTTCAACACCGATTCTACATCAATCGATTCTATCATGATTCAGATGAAGGACCAACTGAGCACGTTGATCTTGTACAGCCTTAAACATTAAGGGCTCCATCCTCTACATGTTCGCCTTGTGGTGCCTTTTCTTGTGATCCTGTGTTACTTTCGAAATCGTTCATGTCCATTTCCTTGAACTCCATATCCCCTTCCTCGCATTCACCAATGAAGCAATCGCTAATAGACCCCAATCTTCGGCTCACATTGTCAATAAAAAATTGTTCTTTCACAGTGAGGTAAAGTCTTCCGTTCGACGGCATTCGATATCCAAATGTAGCCTCTCTCATGTCATTACCAAGAACCTTAGTCCAATCTTCCGTTGTCGTTCCAAAATTATGAAACTCGCTGGAATTGGTCCTCAAGACACGTTGCCTAACATCCCCCAGAACATTCTTTAAACACAGAGGTAGCAGTTCGGCAAACTTCTTTGTAAACAGTTTCTGTCTCTGGCCACCCCTTGAAACATCCGTACTTAGAAGGCTCACAACCGTCAACACCCAAGCGTCCAAACGTGCGAGCAACAGTATTGTGCCATCTAAAAAGGTGCCCGTATCCTTGTCTTCCACATCATACCCAATAAATTCCTTCAGCACTTGTACCCCGACACGGTTTCGGAAGAACAAGTCTTGATCTTCCGTCGGCATATCCTCGACATTGTCCGCATTAGAGTACTTTAGACGAACAAATGGGGCTTTTCTCCACCATGAAGTGTTCGGTACACCATTTTCGTCAAGACGCAGTATGTTCTCCTGCGCTTCCTTCAACTGCATTGTGAGTTCGTCAGCATTCTCTTCTACCAGCTTTGTTCTTCTCCAAATCAGATCGTACCCCAGGAGCAGAAATAGTTTATCCCTCGTATTTCTCTTACGAACGCCAACGACGTCACTCATGGTCTGCCGCATTCTCTGCCTAAGGCACATATCTGCACAAAGTTCCAGTATACACCTGTCGGTAAGAGATGCTTTTCTAATACCTTCCCAGCTCAACTCCTTCAACTCGCTTTCAACCATTTTCTTCAGCAAAGCATCTGGCCCCCCCTCTACCGACGGTGTGAACATGCCAAAACTGCCCAAGAGCTCCACGGGGTTTTTAGGAACCATGTATGAACCACCTTCCTCCGGCTCAATAAGCTCTTTCCCACTCTCAGTTGCGTTTTCCACATTCTCGGCACGGTTACCCCAATTTCGGGTGAGCGACTCACCTTCGAGCCATAGCTCACTTGTTTCTCTCCTTGCCCACGTCAGCATGTTGTAATACACTGCTCGAGCAACCCCTCGAAACTCGTCGCACACCTCAATTTTATGCTTCTTTCGACCTGTCTGCCCAGGTTCACCAGCACGTGTACTTCTATCTCCCTCCTGTTTCAGTGCCCCTTGTAGCCCTTCAATGACTAGATCCTTCTCTTCAAGCCTCTTTTTCAAAGCCGTACTCTGCTCTTGGGCGACCTTCACTAGAATTCCCCGAACCATCAAGTCCTCTTGTAGCGTCTTAACCTTTTCTTTCAAGCAATTCAGTTCATTTAAAAGATCAGGTCTGTTCATAGAGCTTGAATTCACACCAGTTTGGATATCTTCCGTTATTTCCCTAGCTTCTTCGGCGACAGGCCCCGGTAATGCCGCAGGATTCGGTGTTATTTCGTTATCGGAAATATCCTCATGTGCCATAGCCTTAGCCACGAGAGGCTGCAGGCGTTCTGTGTCCACCCTTGGCACGGCTCCGAGCTCCAACTTCCGTGTCTGTCCTCCTCCATGGCATGGTATATCAGATGAATTGGGCCTCGTACGAGCTGCAACGGCCCCCGCTCTGGAAAGAGCGGAAGGTCGAAAAGTAACTCGTCTATCAGTTGTCTCTCGATTTCTTATTGTGTTTCTCCCTTGTCCGGACCCATTGCGAGGCATGATACGAATCATGGCGGCCCCAGTTCTAGAAGACAGGGATGGACGTGACGATCTTAACATACTAGGGCTCTCACGACTTCTCGTCATTGTCCCTTGTTGTCCAGATCCACTGGGCGGCGTAACCCGCGCCCCAGTAGCTCCGGTCTTCGATATCGGCCGGGGACATGAAGGTTTTGGTGTCATACGAATCTCTTCGGTTCCAGTTGTCATGCCCTTTGTCCTGACCCGCTGGGCCGAGTTACCTCATCTTCTTGAGGAGCAGAGACAGATGCACGATTTGCATTACCGGCAGTTGACGGCACGACATCATTCGCTGATCCACGAATTCTTGACGCGATCCCGGAAGACGCTCCGCTGCGAGATGGGCGAGAGAGTCCTGTAGAAGGACGCCCACTGACTCTCTCCTTCGTCGAGGACGACTTCCGTTTAGGAAGTGCGGTGCTTGTAGCCTGATTCGTATCATCCGATGCTCTTCTCTTCTTCTGTCCACTCTTGTTCGGCTGCGTACTATTTCGCTTTCTCGGCGTTATACCCATGCTGTGGAGATAAACAGGGTAATGAAACGAAATTGTTGGGGAGGGGGGGAGGGGGTGGGGGGGGGGTCATGGTTCAGATATTCCGGGAGACTCCGCAGTTCCTGCTTTTTAGGAATTTGAGGTGCCCAATGGGTCGCAAATATCGCCGTTACAGATGAAGAGCTCCAGTGTACATGTACAACAACGCGTATTGCAGGCAGCTGCAACACTCACAAGCATATTTACTTTCTATTCGGTACTGAACTCATCTATTGCTCCAATGTCAGAGCCCAGTCCCAGGCGTACTGCTCTCCGTAGTTGAAATACAACTCTTCGCCCCTCTCAATATCTCTTACTGCTCTACAACGAAGTAGAGCATAGTTAGAAAGGTCTGACTTGAACTGTATCACGGACTTCGCTTCCACCACCTGCACATTGGCACTTCGAGTCCTGTTTGACCGGGGCTCCGATAAATCGGGATCCCCGGCATGATATCCGGCGTCGTTAATGTAGCCCCCGATACAAAAAGGCGCCGGGACAATGTAGACTTCGCTCTCCTTTCTATCCTGAGCCTGTCCTGGTCTGTTCCTCAGGTGCAGAAACTCCGTACCAGTCACAGTGACCATCATAGAAAACAACTTGTACCGCACTGGAGTTGCTCCGAGACAGCCACTTCCATACGTTAAGTGTCTTTCCTTCCGGTTCGTCAGATCCGTGTATACCAAAGTTCCATAGAAATGACAGATAGTTTCCCCAGCCAATATCTTATGTTCCGTGAACACCCCCATACCAGCACGGGGATGTCGAATCTTAGAAGATGCTATATGTAAGCGATAGCGATTGGCTTCAACAGTCAACAGCATATGCATATCCATAAGATTCAGAGCTCCTCGGTACTTCCCTCCCAAAGATCTACAGTACGCTCTCCACACTTGTCGACAAAGTCCCAGTCCTTCCAGTATCTTCCTAGGAACTGAGTAATATGTCCAGGCATCACTTGGTACTGGGGGTAACCAAATGGAGCCTCCCATTCAAGCCGACCTCGGTCCCGATGTGGAACCCGTTCATAGGTCGTTGAAGCCGCATCCACCACCTCCTGTTCAACCAGGATGTCATTCTTCCCCCCGCGAATAACTTCGGCCATAAGAGTCGTTAGATGGTGCTTCGCATGGCTGAAACATGGCCTATTCTTCTCGCACCCCAAGAACTTCCTATGCTTTGTCAGCGATAGGCACGCCATACCCGTAGAAAAAGTTCCCGCGAACATGTCCATGACAAGATCACCCGGTCTTGTGAAGCGACATATCAACTCCTTCATCAACTCCCTCGACTTCTGCTCCGGTCTTATGTACTGCCCACCTGGTACTGAGCTACCTGGCTCATGTACCTTCCATGTCAACCACTCCCCCGCCTCGGTTTGGGCACCCGGTCAATTACATTCCTGTTAGCCGGGAAAGTGGAAGGAATGAAATTGTTCTCCTCAAATGGAGTAAGACTGGCTTCCTCCGATGGTCGCAATCCACGCTTCACCCCATGAACGGCGTACTCCGTTACGGGCTGTATCCCAAACTTCCGTGGATTCCCTCCAACATTACTGCGATCCCGGATGAACACCAGTGGATTCGCATCCACTTTAAACGAAGGCATGAGTTCTGGTTTACCTTCGCTTCCAGCTTCATCTTTCGTACTCGCCGTTTCCGAAAGTATCCTGTGCCACACATGAAACTGTGCCATGGCACAGAATATAATGAAGTGCCCACCTGACCGAAGCGCGGAACTTATTAAGTCAGCCGTACGGATCATGTCTTCCTCACTGAAGACATCGTGACCACTATTCCGTTTGTTCCTCTTCCTTCGAGTGTTAAAGGGAGGGTCTGTTAGGACAAGCTGTGCCTCACCCCATAAAATCTCACTCTGATTCACAAACGTTTCGTGTGTGTGCCTCAGGTCCTTCATGTCACAGTTGTACGCTACAAAGTGTGACTTTCTCATCCCCTTCCACACCTTGTCCATATTCATTCGAAGGAGACTGGATATCCCCTTCATGGGCGGCTCAATACCAGTCTTTTGGATGTTGTAACCGGCAACCCGAGATTCATGCTCCGCAAGATTCACCGGCTTCTCGAACTCGTCGCTATCGGAGCTCACGAGGTTCATATACTCTCGACGAGGTGGGGGTGGGCAGACTTGGTCGAAGAAGGTTCGGCATTACCGGAAGTTTTAGGGGTTTTCGTCAGTTCAATATCAGGTTTCGCGTGAATGCCGACATGGAACCCTGCCGCATGACGCATATCCTGTATCGGTTTCCATAGCAACTCCGAAAACTTCTGAAATCGAGCAGGCAACTCACCGGAGTCAGAGCTAGATACGGTATCCATCCGTATCTCCGAAAACTCTATCCAGTTCCTCATCTGATCAACCCGTAAGCTATAGAGGCTATCGTGGGTGCATATGGTTTCGAGGTCTGTCAAAAACTCCTTAGCCAGTATTCGCAGGTTTGTATCGCATTCATCACTCAAGGTCTCCACCGATCCACTAGTACTGCTCTGTGGCACATCCTTTGTGTTGAATCGAGTACTCTGGCTCGGCGGGGCATAACCAGACTCCCGTGTCTCTAGCGCTGTATACTTCAACGTCTGCATATTCATGTAAAATGTATTGGTTTCACATGTGCCGAACGTTCGTGT
>VCMS01000248.1:0-144955 GCA_022539475.1 Gracilaria domingensis | reverse complement strand
TCAAACGCACGCGTTGGTTTCTGAATTCTACGTGGGCGAGATATAGAATGGATGCCGAGAGGTTCATGGAGCACCTGGGTGTACACTTTGGCATACTCTGGACACCAAGGCGCACGGGTGAGATTATCCAATGGTACCTTGTTTCTAATGCGATATTGATCAGCGACCTTGACGGGAAAGGTTACGAAAGATGTGCAGTCCGAACTTGAGGACTTGCACTCTCTCCTTAAATGAATCGCACGGACTTCAACGAGAGCGCGGTCACAAGCAGGTGGTGAGGGCAGTAGAAAAGACAGTGGAGGACTCCCGTAACGTTACGTACATGAACTGGGTCCGAAGTGGAAGAACGAGAGAGAGGTTAGAGCTCTCGGTATTTCAAAAGTGTTGAAATCCTTGTTTCCGAACCTGGTTGCGTACCTCAAGATGAAAACTGTGACATAGGGGACATTCGGTTTCACGAAAAATAGTGGGTGCGCTAGCCTGGTTGAAAAAGACCCCCAAGTCCGCACAACATTTAATCGTTTGCTTTCGGGAATGCTTTCCAATGATTTGGCCCTCTATATGAATGGCAACCGCTGGGGCAAGCTCCCATGTGAGAGGGAGACGACCTACCAGCAGCGGTCAACATATCTTGTTTTGATGCGTGGAGGACGTTGCATGAGACCATCAGAAGGGTGGCAGAACTGTACGGGTACAGAAAATGCAAGTGTCAATCGGTTTAGGAAATGCTGCTGGAATTGTGAAGTGCTACGATGCCTCGTAATACTTAGCGTCGATATGGATCTCAAGTAATAAAGTGTCGTATATATCTCAATACCCTTCTATGATTCATGGTGGTCTTTATCGTGCTTGCTTTTTCTCGTAGCCGGTACAACAGAGCCACCAACATAATTGTCGAATGTACATCCTCCACGCTTTCGAACAGGTTGTGTACTCCACGCGGGATACAATCTTCTTTGACCGTGAACGCCGTACACGCCTACCTCATGCAAAGGCCCGTCGCTCAAAGCACTTCCGAACGTCACGACGTCATCCGTATCAATAAAATCTCGGTTCATTATCCACAAGATTTTCTCCTCCGCTTCTTTTTGTGTAATCGCTTGTCCACAATTTCGCAACTTTTATCGCCGGGATAGATAACAAACGCATCCATCTTCTGCAACAGGTCCCCAATAGCAGAATCCACTTCTTCTTTCCACTGCCACAGTTTGTTGTACACGAAATTGGGAAGCCACTATCACTTCTGGTCTCCACGAACCCCTTGTCATCATCATTCACAATACCATGCCTCCTATTCAAATACCTTGCCAGGAACAGTAGTCCGTCAACAGTGTGGTCAAGGGTGCGATCATTTGAATGCAGCCCTTAATTTCCCTTCTCGTCAGAGAAACGCAGGAAAGCTCCATGATTCGCCGAGACACCAAACTTATAGTCTCCGAGTCCTTCCATTTTCCCCTCCACGTCGCCCACATCACCCCCTGTGACAAGTCCGAAACCAACACGTTCGTCAATGAACTTCATACACTTCACAACTTCTTCTGGAATTGACTCTCCTTCTCTTCTCAACGTTCCATCAACGGAACTTAATATACCGTAACCATTGGCATATATGAACTTAGACAAGGTATTTGGTGAAATTTCCGCCAAGTCTCTCTGTTCCTCTGCCATTTTTCCTGATACAGTCACCATACTGCCACAAGTACCGCATAGACAGGAACTGTATAGACTTCTCAGTTTCATACTTCTCTTAAAAGCAACCTTAAGTGCAGTTTCAGGAAATGTTAGGACGCTACATGTTCAATTGCGAATTGACTGGTGCCACCAATGATGTTAACGATACCGAGCATTTCGTATGTTGCAATTAGACGCAACTGGACAAAGACGTTTGACATTTGTTCAATTACCAGCCTGCCGCACCTTTTCTATGTTCATATGTATAGCCTTGTAATAGTATACTACTCTTAATACTCGCAAGACACACATAATTTACTAATCATCTCATTCTCATCCACTTCGAGGCGCTCGCAGCTTCATTATTGGCAAATCGTCATCACTACTACTCTCGAGCACTTCGGTTCTACCGGCGTCCGCTTCCACACCAATCTCCACGACCACTTGGTCTTCGTCCATGTCAACCTCCCCACCCTCCTTATCGGACAACAGTTCATCCTCCGCCTCCTCCTCCTCGTCACCATTGACAAACGTGGGTCGGAAATCCCGCACCGATGAACAGCATCAGGTAGTGCGTAGCCCTTTGGTACCATGTACATGTGGTATCTAACCAGCAAATCCATAGACTCGGGCCTATCCACCTTTTCCTTCCCACTTGCTCCAGCATGTGTCACATCACCACGGCACACGAATACAGAGTACGGTGGGATGATTATCTTTCTTCGCTGGATACACCTCCGACATCACTCGCAACTGTTGGTTGTTCATCCCCACCAGTTGATGGCTTCCAGCGCTCACCCAGAGAGGAAAGCCCTCTTTCCCAGAGGCCATTACAAAGTATCCGGGGTTGCCAGTATTCATTGTTTCCTTCGTAACCAGACCACTGAAGTCGGTGTGCAGCGTCTGGCGCTTGCACTTTCTCGTCGTCCCCAGAAATCGACCACCAGTTTTCGGAGTGTACTTCTTCACAGCTTCCCTTTCATTGTCCCATAGTCCCAAAGCCGCAGCAATTGTACCCATTCGAACATCAAGTAAAGCACGCGACCTTACAACCCACCTGAGCTCCTCATTATCCTCCGGCTTCTCCACCGTACCCCAACGTGTCGACATCACTCTCCCCTCAAATGGTCCATCGCTACCGTCCTTCCATCTTTCATCATCGTTGATTATTTGAACAAACGACTTCTGTTCCTCTCCTTTCCGTATATCCGGCATCGCTCCATACTCATTCTCGAAGAAGTCCACCAACTTCCCCGACACATCTCCGAACTCCCGAACTTCTTCCAATTCCTCCCATTTAGGGACACCATTATCCGTCGCGAACCCATCAAGCACGCAATATCCATTCTGCCTTAGCTCAGCTTGCATTCGGGCGAAGAACATTTGCCCAAATTCGTCATGCTCCTTCGCAGCAACCCACAGCACCTCTTCATCATCCATACCTGTCGGTCGAGTACGAGGATACTGCATACCAAATGTCTCCGCCCGTAGGCGATGTTCAGCCCTTGCAGCGTGCCAAAAGACAAGATGGTGTACATCTCTGAGATTCGAGACACTTAGCAGCTCCGACCTATGTCCCTTCGGCAAGTGAATGACTCTGAGCCAGGGGTCCTTGTGCTCAATTACGTTCTTCCCTTGCCATTCCTGCGGTCTCAGCCTGGCATACCCGCACCATGATGGGTTCGGTGGGCCATCATATGGGTCTCTTCGAACAAGTCCGTGCTCCTCAGATTCCGGAAGAGCTGTAGGTAACTCGTCATCAAATGACCCCCCACCTGTCTCTTGCTGATCGTCTGGCGCAGCATCTTTCTCGACGGTGACAACCCGTGGAACTGTCACAGAAAGAAGCTCTTCGTCATCCACAAATGCAGAACTGCCTGCGTTCTCTGCATTCGCTCCCTCTCCCAATGCCACGAACTGAACCTTCATCGACCTTCCTCTCAGCACATGTTCATTTAGTTGAGACATCAGGTCATCCGGTGTCATGCTGTTCAGAGTAGATCTCATCTGTTGTGTGAAAGTCTTTCTCCGTTTCTTCCTCGGCGGAGCCCGCTGTTCTTCTTCAGAGCTATCCAGAACTTCTATGGCACCTCGATTTCGGCCGTGCTCAATTTCCCTATACCTCACCTGCGCCCGTTCTCGTGCACTTCTTCGCGGCTCCCCTTCTTCACTGGCAGATGTTGCAGCAGCAGCAGCGGGAGTCCTTCTCTTCGTCACGGACTGCTTCACTGGTGCGGGGGGCGGAATTACCTTGAGCATCGTCCGCAATCGATTCTGAAGGGAAGTCGTGGCAGTTCTAATTGAGCTCGTCCTGCTCCGAACACGCGGCAATGTGTTGAAGTTCACAACTTGTCCCAAAAGGAACTGATACACAGCTGCGTTGTTGTCTGGGTCTTCAACGTCATCTTCATTCGATGGAGCAGAAAGACTGACTTCTCGTTTCAGGAACACTTCCATGGACTCTTCCTCGTTCAGTTCATTCCTCACTGCTCGAGCCGCGCGGAACAGAGACACTGCTCTATCATAAAAGAAACCTCGAACCTCCTCAAAGCTTTTCCATTGCTTTGTCTTCGTCGACTTGCCCTTCAATAGAAACATCTGAAGACAATCAAGAATGAAGGAAAACTCCTCGGCATCCAAAACATATAGCGGAGTATGGGACAGATGTGTGAGACCTACGTCACTCACAGTCTCACATATATCCTCGAAATGGGCCAGCATTCCCTCACGAGACATGAGTTGCAGGGC
This sequence comes from Gracilaria domingensis, assembly GCA_022539475.1. Taxonomy (NCBI): domain Eukaryota; phylum Rhodophyta; class Florideophyceae; order Gracilariales; family Gracilariaceae; genus Gracilaria; species Gracilaria domingensis. Next base: position 140,536 of record VCMS01000248.1, on the reverse strand, counting down.
GACATTGGCATATCTCAGGTACTGACGCTCTTGCACGGTCCCAATCAGTTGGCTCTCCTTCAACACTTCTGTCACTTCTGCAGGATCCACGTCTGCCGGCGTCACCCCCTCAACATCTTCAATTAGAATGGCGACCACACTAACTATAGAGTGTATCTTGTCTGCAAACATCATCCTTCGCATGGTACTCGTCGACTAATTGAGGTACGAAGCAACACATAACAATTCCTTCATCCCAATGGGCCTCCCATCTCTTCGTATCAGCAGATTGCAACGCCAAAACTTGGCTAATCGCTTCCACTTCGGTGCACCAGTCCCTGCCAAATATTGTATAGCTTTCAGACGATGCAAACCATCTACAATGAAGCACTTCTTCGTTAGGCGTCCCTTGTCAGTATCCCTGTCTCCCGTAGTAGCATCTTGTAAGGCCACCACTGGAGAACCCATCGACTGCAATATCCCCCGCTCCTCCATACGCTTCACAAGGGCTTCAACGTGGCGTTTACTTACTCCACGGAGTAAATTGGGCGGAGTGTCCACCAGAGTGATGTCAACAGTAACAACAACCATCCGGTACTGATTGAGGTTCACCTTTGGTACCTTCTGACGAATTCGTCTGTACGTCTTGCTCCGAGTAGGTGTCACTTGTGTTCCAGACCGCTCGCCAGAAACACTTGAACGTGCCATTCTTGCGGACAGAAGCACAACGTCATCGTCCTGCTGCTCCGCAGTTTCTGGTGCAGTTTGGGGTACAGATGGACCAGCTTCTTGTGCGGATTGCACATCCGCGTTTGGAAGGGGACCTTTCATGATCTCATCTTCCTCCTCTTGCACAGCCGTCCCCTGCTGAACCGTCTGTTTCGACGCAGAAGTTCCCCTTGTGTCGACGGTCTGATTCATCGCAGGAGATGCCCTTTTCGACGCAGTGGGCTTCGTAGCGGAGGTAGACCTTGTTTGACCTGTCCGCTTCGTAGCTGGGGATGCTCTCGTCTCCATAGACCGCTTCGTAACAGACGACGGACCTGCCCGCGGAGGTGCTACTGATGCGCTACCTCTCGGTGTTGATGAACTTCGAATTGGCTCCGTGCGGCTTGTCGGCGTCATCACCTCACTCATAGCGCTCACCGTTCCTCGCTTGGACGCCGGAATGCTGGCTGCCACCGGTTCCATCATTTTCTCATCCCAAGGAGCGGCCGTCCGGAGATCCTGGATGTATTGTAGAAGATCCAGGCCCTCCGCCCGGTAAGGGTAGAACGTCTGACCGCTTCGACTGATGAGAATATTATGAACCACCACAAGACCTGGGTCCAATTGCTTCCCGTTCAACTCGCGGCGTAGAACACTTCCAATTCCATGCAACAACGCTTCCCCGACTATCACCTTTCCTTCATTCTCAATATCCATCTGCAGAGAAACCCGCATTCCACCTTGCAATGATCGAGTGCTCCGCCGAGTGCGAGGAGTCACGCTTTGTGTACGCTTTCGAACACGAGTTGGCTTCATGTTGAACAGCTATTGCAGTGAAAGATGTATATCAACAATACGCTCGCTCTGGACGATACAACAACGGAGGCGAGCCTTTAAATGGCGACTTACGCTGGGCACCCCCGCTTTCGGCAGCTCCTCCCAGCGCACTGCCAGTCTCGTCCGTGTCCTGTCCGTGGCCGCTCACAAGCTGATTGTACGCTTTTGAGTCATGGAGTTCGCGCAATGATGACTCACGCGAGCAATGGTCGCGCTCTCTAATCGTGCTCTTCAAATGCTTTGCATAGTAGTCAAGAGTACACTCATTCACTTTCATGTACAGCCTACTCCCGCTAATACACGTGGACAGCGGCGCCAACGTACCGGCGGCCGGGTGTAGCGAAATCACTGCGGGGCGGTGGGTTTTGGGAGGTCCCGGGAAGGCGCCGGAATGTGGCTAGAACGTGCCCGCGGGCGGGGGGGATCGGTCGTGTTAGGGTAGGTACCCTAACACGACCGGACCTCCCCGCCCGCGGGCATAAAATCGCACATTTTTCAAAAGATCGCCCAAAACGCGCCGGCGGGCTGGGGGGTCCGGTCGTGTTAGGGTACCTACCCTAACACGACCGACCCCCCCCCCCCCGCCCGCGGGCTCGTTCTGGCCACATTCTGCCGCCTTCCGGAGACCTCCCAAAACACTCCTCCCGGCACTTCCGGCACCCACCGCGTCACCTCAATGCACCAACGCGTCTTCTCCATCCCTCAAACGCTCTCTAATTCCTACGCGCACCACACCTACCCTCTCTGCGAACACCACATCCGGAAAAGCGCCGTTCTAAAGTTATTTGTACGTAAACAAAGCTTTCTCTACACTCTCATATTATGTTTGAGATTAGCGTAGAGTTAAACATACAATGTAGAACATAACGAGAGCTGCCAGATCTACGTTGTATTGCAATTGCGATTGCGATTGCACAAAGACTCCCAATCGCAATCGTGATTGCGAAAAAGAGAGATGATTGCAATTGCGATTGCAAACGGTGAGGGAGATTGCAATTGCGATTGCAGAGGGGAAGGGTGATTGCAATTTCTCGCAATCGGATTGGACCAACCCCTGCAAGTGCCATGTTGCACAATTGCAACAGCCTGGTGCATATACTGCTGCAGCGTGTAGAACTGGTGGGAACCACTGATAGTACAGATTCGGTCACTGATTCTGTGAAGTGTAGCACCTCGGAAGGGAGATGGTGATCGCAGAGAGGGTAGGTGTGGTGCGCGTGGGAATTAGGGAGCGTTTGGGGGATGGAGAAGACGCGTTGGTGCATTGAGGTGACGCGGTGGGTGCCGGAAGTGCCGGGAGGAGTGTTTTGGGAGGTCTCCGGAAAGCGCCAGAATGTGGCCAGAACGTACCCGCGGGCGGGAGGGGTCGGTCGTGTTAGGGTAGGTACCCGAACACGACCGGAGCCCCTCGCCCGCGGGCGCGTTTTGGGCGGTTTTTTGAAAAATGTGCGATTTTATGCCCGCGGGCGGGGGGGTCCGGTCGTGTTAGGGTACCTACCCTAACACGACCGACCCCCCCCCCCCCCCCCCCGCCCGCCGGCACGTTCTAGCCACATTCTGGCACCGTCCGGAGACCTCCCAAAACACTCCTCCCCGCACTTCCGGCAGTGATTTCGCTGCCCACGCCGTGCATATATATCAAACTAGAAAAAACTAGCGCTTCACACTCACTTGGTCCGCGACTATTAGCACAATACGCGACCTTTGCAATAGCTCCGAATCGCGACGTGGCCGACACACGACGCTATCGCACGCGCTCGAGGCGGCACGGACACCGACCTCAGAAGGGAGCGGACACGGATACGGGAGCGGACACGGACACGGACGAGACTGGCAGTGCGCTGGGAGGAGCTGCTGAAAACGGGGGTGCCCTGCGTAAGTCGCCATTTAAAGGCTCGCCTCCGTTGTTTGCGCTGAAGCGATGAATTCCACCGATGATGGAGAGGAGATACATCCTATCGACATGAGTGCTCCGCCTCCGGCGTTCCATGCATATGTCAGACTTTTCTTGGTTCTTCGCGATGCTTTGGCAAACAGCGATGGAGGCCCTGATCGGCCACGGGACGTGGGGTTTAGAGGGCTAATGGAGTTCTGCGCCGAGAACTATAAGGATATTCCGGAGGCAAGGAAGATGTTTGAGGAGGCCACTAACTCCAAGAACCTGCAGAACTTGACACTGCAACAGCTGCGAAAGAGTGTTGTGAATAACAAACCTGTGGAACAACCATATCTTGTGACGAAGCTTCTTGACAAGAAGGACGGGGATGAGGACCAGAGACTCCGCGATTTTTTCCTTCTCTCTATGGATATGGGTATATACCTACCGGTGCGATGCCTGGTTGGCTATTTCATGACCAGGAGAAAGCAGGTTCTGAAGACGACAGTGTTCATCCCACCAACAGCTGTGAACCCATTTGAGGTCGTTGTATACTTATCATACCTCGGCCACATAATGGGAGAGAACGACAACATCAGAATGATGAAGAAGAAACAACCGAAAAAGAAACGAAAAGTGAACCATGCACCATCTGTGTACATACCCACTTTTACGTCGTTCTCCAAAGACAACTGTGATCGACTGGGATTCGCTATCAGTGAGGTCGTATGGGCATGGAGTTGTTTTGCGGCTCATCTTGGATACACGAACGTTCAGCACATGGTGAAACCATACATTTACATGAATATGCAGACGTTGAAGTATACAGCGCTAGAGGCACGGGAGTCTGGTTATGCCCCGCCGAGCCAGAGTACTCGATTCAACACACAGGATGTGCCACAGAGCAGTACTAGTGGATCGGTGGAGACCTTGAGTGATGAATGCGATACAAACCTCCGAATACTGGCTAAGGAATTTTTGACAGAACTCGAAACCATATGCACCCACGATAGCCTCTATAGCTTACGGGTTGATCAGATTAGGAACTGGATAGAGTTTTCGGAGATTCGGATGGATACTGTATCTGGTTCTGACTCCGGTGAGTTGCCTGCACGATTTCAGAAATTTTCGGAGTTGCTATGGAAACCGATACAGGATATGCGTCATGCGGCAGGGTTCAATGTGGGCATTCACGCGAAACCCGATATTGAACTGACGAAAACTCCTAAAACTTCCGGTAATGCCGAACCTTCTTCGACCAAGTCTGCCCCAGCCCCACCTCGTCGAGAGTATATAGATCTCGTGAGCTCCGATGGCGACGACTTCGAGAAGCCGGTGAATCGTGCGGAGCATGAATCTCGGGTTGCCGGGTACAACATCCAAAAGAGTGGTATTGAGCCGCCCATGAAGGGGATATCCAGTCTCCTTCGAATGAATATGGACAAGGTGTGGAAGGGGATGAGAAAGTCAGACTTTGTAGCGTACAACTGTGACATGAAGGACCTGAGGCACACACACGAAACATTTGTGAATCAGAGTGAGATTTTATTGGGTGAGGCACAGTTTGTCCTAACAGACCCTCCCTTGAACACTCGAAGGAAGAGGAGCAAACGGAATAGTGCTCACGATGTCTTCAGTGAGAATAAAATGATCAGTACGGCTGACTTAATAAGTTCCGCGCTTCGGTCAGGTGGACACTTCATTATATTCTGTGCCATGGCACAGTTTCATGTTTGGCACAGGATACTTTCGGAAACGGCGAGTACTAAAGATGAAGCTGGAAGCGAAGGTAAGCAAGAACTCATACCTTCGTTTAAAGTGGATGCGAATCCACTGGTGTTCATCCGGGATCGCAGTAATGTTGGAGGGAATCCACGGAAGTTTGGGATACAGCCCTTAACGGAGTACGCCGTTCATGGGGTGAAGCGTGGATTGCGACCATCCGAAGAAGCCAGTCTTACTCCATTTGAGGAGAACAATTTCATTCCTTCTACTTTCCCGGCTAACAGGAATGTAATTGACCGGGTGCCAAAACCGAGAGGGGGGAGTGGTTGACATGGAAGGTAAATGAGCCAGGTAGTTCAGTACCAAGTGGGCAGTACATAAGACCGGAGCAGAAGTCCAGGGAGTTGATGAAAGAGTTGATATGTCGGTTCACAAGACCGGGTGATCTTGTCATGGACATGTTCGCGGGAACTTTTTCTACGGGTATGGCGTGCCTATCGCTGACAAAGCATAGGAAGTTCTTGGGGTGCGAGAAGAATAGGCCATGTTTCAGCCATGCGAAGCACCATCTAACGACTCTTATGGCCGAAGTTATTCGCGGGGGGAAGAATGACATCCTGGTTGAACAGGAGGTGGTGGATGCGGCCTCAACGACCTATGAACGGGTTCCACATCGGGACCGAGGTCGGCTTGAATGGGGGGCTCCATTTGGTTACCCCCAGTACCAAGTGATGCCTGGACATATTACTCAGTTCCTAGGAAGATACTGGAAGGACTGGGACTTTGTCGAGAAGTGTGGACAGCGTACTGTAGATCTTTGGGAGGGGAAGTACCGAGGAGCTCTGAATCTTATGGATATGCATATGCTGTTCACTGTTGAAGCCAATCGCTATCGCTTACATGTAGCATCTTCTAAGATTCGACATCCCCGTGCTGGTATGGGGGTGTTCACGGAACATAAGATATTGGCTGGGGAAACTATCTGTCATTTCTATGGAACTTTGGTATACACGGATCTGAAGAACCGGAAGAAAAGACACTTAACGTATGGAAGTGGCTGTCTCGGAGCAACTCCAGTGCGGTACAAGTTGTTTTCTATGATGGTCACTGTGACTGGTACGGAGTTTCTGCACCTGAGGAACAGACCAGGACAGGCTCAGGATAGAAAGGAGAGCCAAGTCTACATTGTCCCGGCGCCTTTTTGTATCGGGGGCTACATTAACGACGCCGGATATCATGCCGGGGATCCCGATTTATCGGAGCCCCGGTCAAACAGGACTCGAAGTGCCAATGTGCAGGTGGTGGAAGCGAAGTCCGTGATACAGTTCAAGTCAGACCTTTCTAACTATGCTCTACTTCGTTGTAGAGCAGTAAGAGATATTGAGAGGGGCGAAGAGTTGTATTTCAACTACGGAGAGAAGTACGTTTGGGACTGGGCTCTGACATTGGAGCAATAGATGAGTTCAGTACCGAATAGAAAGTAAATATGCTTGTGAGTGTTGCAGCTGCCTGCAATACGCGTTGTTGTACATGTACACTGGAGCTCTTCATCTGTAACGGCGATATTTGCGACCCATTGGGCACCTCAAATTCCTAAAAAGCAGGAACTGCGGAGTCTCCCGGAATATCTGAACCATGCACCCCCCCCCCCCACCCCCTCCCCCGCTCCCCAACAATTTCGTTTCATTACCCTGTTTATCTCCACAACATGGGTATAACGCCGAGAAAGCGAAATAGTACGCAGCGGAACAAGAGTGGACAGAAGAAGAGAAGAGCATCGGATGATACGAATCAGGCTACAAGCACCGCACTTCCTAAACGGAAGTCGTCCTCGACGAAGGAGAGAGTCAGTGGGCGTCCTTCTACAGTACTCTCTCTCCCATCTCGCAGCGGAGCGTCTTCCGGGATTGCGTCAAGAATTCGTGGATCAGCGAACGATGTCGTGCCGTCAACTGCCGATAATGCAAATCGTGCATCTGTCTCTGCTCCTCAAGAAGATGAGGTAACTCGGCCCAGCGGGTCAGGACAGGAGTGCATGACAACTGGAACTGAAGAGGTTCGTATGACACCAAAACCTTCATGTCCCCGGCCGATATCGAAGACCGGAGCTACTGGGGCGCGGGTTACGCCGCCCAGTGGATCTGGACAACAAGGGACAATGACGAGAAGTCGTGAGAGCCCTATTATATTAAGATCGTCACGTCCATTCCTGTCTTCTAGAACTGGGGCCGCTATGAATCGTATCATGCCTTGCAATGGGTCCGGACAAGGGAGAAAGACAATAATAAATCGAGAGACAACTGATAGACGAGTTACTCCTCGACCTTCCCCTCTTTCCAGAACGGGGGCCGTTGCAGCTCGTACGAGGCCCAATTCATCTGATATACGATGCCATGGAGGAGGACAGACACGGGAGTTGGAGCTCGGAGCCGTGCGAAGGGTGGACACAGAACGCCTGCAGCCTCTCGTGTCTAAGGGTATGGCACATGAGGATAGTTCCGATAACGAAATAACACCGAATCCTGCGTCATTACCGGGGCCTGTCGCCGAAGAGGGTAGGGAAATACCGGAAGATATCCACACTGGTGTGAATTCAACCTCTATGATCAGACTTGATCTTTTAAATGAACTGAATTGCTTGAAAGAAAAGGTTAAGACGCTACAAGAGGACTTGATGGTTCGGGGAATTCTAGTGAAGGTCGCCCAACAGCAGAGTACGGCTTTGAAAAAGAGGCTTGAAGAGAAGGATCTAGTCATTGAAGGGCTAAGAGGGGCACTGAAACAGGAGGGAAATAGGAGTACACGTGCTGGTGAACCTGGGCAGACAGTTCGAAAGAAGCATAAAATTGAGGTGTGAGACGAGTTTCGAGGGGTTGTTCGAGCAGTGTATCACAACATGCTGACGTGGGCAAGGAGAGAAACAAGTGAGCTATGGCTCGAAGGTGAGTCGCTCACCCGAAATTGGGGTAACCGTGCCGAGAAGGTGGAAGACGCAACTGAGAGTGGGGAAGGGCTTATTGAGCCGGAGGAAGGTGGTTCATACATGGTTCCTAACAACGCCGTGGAGCTCTTGGGCAGTTTTGGCATGTTCACACCATCGGTAGAGGGGGGGCCAGATGCTTTGCTGAAGAAAATGGTTGAAAGCGAGTTGAAGGAGTTGAGCTGGGAAGGTATTAGAAAAGCATCTCTTACCGACAGGTGTATACTGGAACTTTGTGCAGATATGTGCCTTAGACAGAGAATGCGGCAGACCATGAGTGACGTCGTGGGTGTTCGTAAGAGAAATACGAGGGATAAACTATTTCTGCTCCTGGGGTACGATCTGATTTGGAGAGGAACAAAGCTGGTAGAATAGAATGCTGACGAACTCACAATGCAGTTGAAGGAAGCGCAGGAGAACATACTGCGTCTTGACGAAAATGGTGTACCGAACACTTCATGGTGGAGAAAAGCCCCATTTGTTCGTCTAAAGTACTCCAATGCGAACAATGTCGAGGATATGCCGACGGAAGATCAAGACTTGTTCTTCCGAAACCGTGTCGGGCTACAAGTACTGAAGGAGTTTAGTAGGTATGATGTGGAAGACAAGGATACGGGCACCTTTTTAGATGGCACAATACTGTTGCTCGCACGTTTGGACGCTTGGATGTTGACGGTTGTGAGCCTTCTAAGTACGGATGTGTCAAGGGGTGGCCAGAGACAGAAACTGGTTACAAAGAAGTTTGCCCAACTGCTACCTCTGTGTTTAAAGAATGGTCTGGGGGATGATAGGCAATGTGTCTTGAGGACCAATTCTAGCGAGTTTCATAATTTTGGAACGACAACGGAAGACTGGACTAAGGTTCTTGGTAATGACATGAGAGAGGCTACATTTGGATAACGAATGCCGTCGAACGGAAGAATTTACCTCACTGTGAAAGAACAATTTATTATTGACAGTGTGAGCCGAAGATTGGGGTCTATTAGCGATTGTTTCGTTGGTGAATGCGAGGAAGGGGATATGGAGTTAAAGGAAATGGACATGAACGATTTCGGAAGTAGCACAGGATCACAAGAAAAGGCACCACAAGGTGAACATGTAGAGGATGGAGCCCTTAATGTTTAAAGCTGTACAAGATCAACGTGCTCAGTTGGTCCTTCATCTGAATCATGATAGAATCGATTGATGTAGAATCGGTGTTGAAACCATTGAAGTGGAGGACAAAAAGGTGGAGCAGGGTAGTTTGATCGAACAACATGGACAGTTCCCTGTAGCGCAGAAGCCGGAACCATCCCATACCAAGGAGTTAACTCTACGATAGTCTCCGCTTTGGAATGACGAGGGAACGGAAGAGTGTGGTTCTTTTCATCGTTTGTAGCCCACCGTAAAGATATGCATTTCAATATATGGTCGATGTTTGTTGCGGGGGGTAAAACCTCGAAATACTGGACGAATGCCACCTCTGGTGCGGTAAATGCAGAATCAAGGAGAGATATTCGAATCAGAGCGACTACCTGGGCAACCCAAGTCTCTGAATCTTCTCCGCTTACTAATACAGTGGAAAACTTTGGCTTTCTACTGGGACCAAATGCTGGAGAAGCGAAGACACGTTGGATGATGGGGTATTTGGGTCGTCCCAGCTTAAGTGCCTTAGAAGACGAATCGAAGTGTTCAAGAGTCGGAACGAAACCGCCTTTCACGAGGGCAGAATTCACCAGAGTTATCCTTGTCTTTTCTGGGAAGTATATAATAGAGTGCTCATCCAGTGTTTCTTTCACGAGACTGAGGAAAGGAGGAAGGGCCTGTTCACCAATTTGGTCAAGAATCGACCTTGTGTCCGTACTTGAGAACATCTCTCTAACAGCAGTCCATGTTTTTGAACTGGACATACTTGAAACACAATGTTGAAGAGCTCGTAAAGTGAAAGAACGCCCTCTCATTGCAAACCGAGGAAGGTGTGTGGAAGTTCCTCGTAAACCTGGATTACGCTGGTAAGGAGTATTGCCATTCCATTGCTTTCTAACATGTCCATGCTCAATGGAGCGAATAGTCTCCTCCACAGCCGTTGCTGTTCTTCTGGACGTCTTTTTGTAGTGTCTCTTAAATAGCAGGTGTTCATGTTCGTATATGCCTGCGTCGTAGTACTTGATACTTCCCAGACGGCGAATATCGTCCACGAGATGATCGAGAAGATGAAACTTCAGATTTCTCAGTCTGGAGGGATAAAAATCCGCCAGAGGTTTTGTTGCGGAACGCTTGAAGGCTTCAATCTCCGAACTAAGACACAGGAGAGAGCTTTCAGTCCAATACGGGTCACGATTGTATCTGAATAAGGTCGAAAGCAAGTCCGAGTACTGAGAGAAAACGGTTGTGATTGGGTCAACGTCGTGTTCTCCACAGCATATGTCAAAGAATGCTGCTTTGAAAGGGAAGACCATGTCAAGTGCTTTGTAGTTTTTGGCCTCCAGCATTCCACGGAGACCGTCTTTCGTGAAGATACCATTCAAAGATTTGCCTTTCTCCTGCGTGGAGAAATCGATATGTAAACCTTTGGCAGGAGATTCGCGTTCTATGGCAGCTAGAATTGCGTTTGCATGGTTGAAAAGTTGGGTGCGTATCGTTCGAAATGAACGCGATGCAGATGTTCCTATTGTGGTGCACAGGGTGTCTGACTGCAGTCTCTCGATTGTCGCCGTTTTTATCAGCTTTGAGATGCCGAGAGGCAAGTTGTGTAATGGTTCGAATGAGAACAGACTGTATGGAGACAATCCCGGGATCATTCCAAGGCTTACGGAAGTTTCGAGGAACGAAGGAATGAGAGATATGGAATTTGAACGCATCAGAGTATCCGCTTGAGATCTCCTCTCCTTCGCACGACGTGGACGTCTTTCCGCCTCGTCTTTTTGTGCATGTCGCAAGATAGCTGTGTATGTCTTTCGGATGCTTTTCGTGTGCTTTTGAGAACGTCCGTTGAATGAGGTGGGAATAGGACTGCATAAAGATGAGCGAGGGGCTTTGCATCTATGACACGGGCTTTTCGTTTTGGTCCCATGAAGAATGGACAGAATGTCCTTAGCCTCAAAAATATCGGCACAATAACTTGCGAGCAGAGGATAGCACACTCGACTTAGTTTGTCTTCGGCGATGAACTGAAAACCTTTCTGCGTGAGATTTAGAATGGGCTCCAGGACTTGACGAAGAGATTCTTGAAGGATTTGCATCCTGGACTCGCGTAGAGACTTGCTAGAAACGAATGGCATTGCGTCTGCTTCGGATGCGGAAACCTCGATCAGTGTGGTAGGGAAGTATGCCACTACTGTGAGGTCATCACGGATACACTTACGGCGAAGCTCGTCGGAGAAGTTGAGAAATATGAGGTGAAGAGGATAGGCGGTAACCGATGTTTGCTTTAGAGTTGTTGAAGACTTATCGGTGTATACCTGCAGAAGACCTACGAAAGATTCACTGTAACTTATTTCTTGGGAGTACCACACTATTCTACTATCCAAAGAGCCCATGACCATTTCCTTAAGTTTTGAGGTGGCGTCTCTTGCGAGAGAGCCGGACATGGGGTGAGATATTTTCGTAGGGTGGGTCTGAGGTATAGGGTGGAAGAATGTGTTTTCGTTGTTAGCCAACTGGAGGTGTTTCACAAGTGTCTGAACGGGGTCTCTCGTGTAGAGGGTGGCGCTGAACTTACATCCTTCTGGCGAGACAGTTCTTGGATTGAAACCGTCCTTTGAGGCGTATCGTTCGAAAATGGCGTTCTTCAGTTCTGTACAGCGCTTGAAACTTGTTATGGTCTCGTTGAATCGAATTTGCGAGAATCGCGGGTCCCAAAGTAGCCCAATTAGCTCGTCTGCCTCACGATGACCAAGGTTGGAAGCTACTGAAGCCAGACAAACCGTGAGATAATCCATATGCAAATCACCGAGGGTCTCCTCAGAAGGCACTGGACGGGAACTGCTTCTGTGTTCTCGCTCTAATGACGCGGGACCCGGGGAAGGAGAAACACAATGCGAAGTGTCCGGAGTGGGAGGGGCGCACGGAGTGGGGTCGAAGATGTCCTCGGACACCGGAGGCTCGGGAAGGCGACAAGGGGCAGTGACCGTTTCGGAAGATGCGGGCGCGGGCGCGGAAAGCTTGAGAAGCTTGCTTCTCCGAATGGGCCGCCTATTGTCGTCTTCCAGCGCTGCTTTCAGACGAAACGGGCAATGGTTGACATGCTGTTGAAGAGATAAGACTCCTCGACGAGTAACGAAGGGGCACCCACGCTTCTTATGTGTACAGTAGTAGACCATGGGAAGAAGAAATGAACGAGAAACGACGACAAAGACTGCAAAGAAAGGTCGTCCAAAGGGAAAAGGAGGTCGAGCGACAGTCAAGATCGACGTCAAGCTGAGAACGGAGAATATATTTTGAGTTTAAATCACGTGCTTTCGTTCGAAAAGGAACGTAGGTACACGTCGACCTCAACACAAGGGTGTACTTCTCGTATTATCTACCGCTGGTTATAAACCTGTGGTTTCGCAACGTTGTACGCTGTACACCTGTCCAATCTCGCACAGAAAAATAAATCTCTTCCCTCCGCCGCCGCAGCCGCGCCTCCGGCGTCCGACCTACCGTTACCGACGCGCGTTCTACTCCGCCGGAGTAGAACGCGAAGATGTAGATGGCACAGATCAGGAGCGGCGCTACGTCGTACCTTTCTCCGCCCTCGCACTCGCTACGAAGTAGAGTGCGGGGAAGAAAATGAAGTACGCTTCATGTCCGCCTAATGGACGCCTCCATAAAGCGGACATCATCCGCATCCGTAATTCCGTGCAGTCTTTCCCTGCAGTGTTTTCGTACGTGCTTCCATATCCTTCTACGTATCTTTGTTCTAAACTAACCAATCCTCACCACGTCTCTTCGCGCTCTGCGACATGTAAACGGCAAGAAAACGGCTTTGGGTTACTCTTGCGAGCTACTAGGTCCCTCGACTTTTCTAGCGCAACGTTTCTGTTTTGCTCTATCAATGGTACGTTCCATCGCATTTCAAATGTATCCAACGGAGCATTGACTAACTTATGGATACTTTCTGCTTGCGTATACAGGTAAACGACCAATTTCATTTCGTCTCTCAAGATCGATGTCTGACTGTTCGGGATAGGCGATTCTGGTGCTTGGTTGGGACATAAGCTGCTCTCTCGTTTATAGCATCTTGCGGTATGTTTGCTGCATAGGCATTCTTGGTGTCCTTGCTTGTGAGTTCTCGTTTCGACACCTTTCGCGCTTTACGATGATGGTGGGCTGGTAATCTAACCGATCTCTTTCCTTCTTCTTCTTCCCTTTGCGAGTTACTAGGTCTCTCGACTTTTCTAGCGCAACGTTTCTGTTTTGTTTTATCAATGGTACGTTCCATCGCATTTCAAATGTATCCAACGGAGCATTGACTAACTTATGGATACTTTCTGCTTGCGCATACAGGTAAATGACTTTTGATGCGGACGTAGCTCACGAGTTGCAGGTGCAGGTTCCTCAAGTAGGGAACCATGCATCTGGGCATGGTTCCCTACATGAGGAACGGAGAGGATGAGGCGCTTCGCGCATCATCCTCTCGGATTGCGTATTTGTTCTACCGATACAGCACTATGGTGGAGGTGCAGTCTGCGGCATCTGCCGCAGATTGCGCCTACACCCGCTCCATCATGGGGAAATGGTACATGTAATATAGCGAAGTAGTGGTTAGCAAAAGCGGTCGATAGAAGAATAGATACGAATAAAACGGTATGATTTCATAATGGGCATCATCTGTACTAGCACCAGTATTCCATGCGTGGCAGGGTATCATTCCGCAGAAGGTATCGTGTAATGTGCACCTTAATGGAAACTGAACCTAGACTTCGCGAAATACCGTTCAGGTAGCCCTCGACTAAAGAACTAGCATGAGTGGAAAACCCACCAGTATTTACTGCACAGCGATTCTGGACGACCCAAGCAATTATCTCCAAATTTTGAAATAATTGATCTCGATATTTTTTCAAAAAATTTACTGGACGACCCTTGCCAATTTCTGGACGACCCTCGCCAAAAACTAGCATCTGCAAGAGTTCACATTGCCTGAGAGCGTTCACGAAAGTCTCCACATGGATTGGATCTTCTGCCGCTATTTTCGCGCCTTCCTTATTTTCCAGCTTCCTAAACGTAAGGTCTCGATGACCAGCCCTAAAACTGCGAACCCAATCATCGGTCGGATAGCCGCCAGGAAAGCCATCGCGTCCGTCTCCGGCTATCTCGGCTGCAATTGTTTTGAGTGTTTCCTTGGATACGGCAAACCCATGATTGTGTGGAGCAATGCCATCCCGTACTGGGGCACTATTTGTCTTGCTCTGAGGAGATGGAATCCCTTTGGGAAGGTGTATTGTGATGTGGACTCTGGCCCCAATAATTGGGAGAATTCTTGTGTGTTCTGTGGAACCTTGCTAGGTGGATTGGATATTGCAACCTATTGGTAGGTATTGTAGTAGTCCACGTGGTGGATCTGGCATTTAGATATTTGTGCCATCCCCGCTGGGAAGTATCTGGCACCCTGACAGTGGGTTGTCCACCTGTACGGACCTCGGGAGGTGTGCACCGTAGTTGTCGGTTACTGTAGTAGTAGTATACATGCTCGGGTGATCGCACCCTTGAGCCTCTAAGTAAATGGCCAACTGAAGCCGCCTTCTTCAACCCAAGGCTTGGTTCTAGTTCATGCAACCTTCGTAGGTTTACATCCCCCTCGGGCCGGTAACCACGTGTGGTTCTTGCATAACTATCCCCTCAGGATCACCTAGAAACCCTTACCAGGTATATTTCTGTTGTTATCGTTGTTTTTGTTTGTTGTTTCTGTTTGTTGTTTGCTCCGTTTTGTACACTGCGTGTCCCTGTGAGGCACATTCTTTCTGTTTGTTTCCCCTGGTTTGGGTATCGTTTCCGCCCCAGTATTGGGTTTATTTCGGCACCACTGTGGTGTGTCGCTCCGCTTCCGGCCCTGTTTCCGCCGGTTGGCACGGGCCTTGCTCCGCTCTGGGTTGGTTTGCCTGGAGGGATCTCGGTTCCTTTCCCCTTTCTTTCCCCCTTTCTCTGGGTTTCCTCACCACTTTTGGTCACTATTTCCTTCTCTGTTTTCACCTCTGTAGGTATATCCAGGCACCGTCTCCGGTCTTACACCCGGCTTGTCACTCGACACGAGTACGGACAGAGGGCTCTTCTGCTGAGTCTGCCCTATTAGGGAGTGGGACTCGGACATCCTAGTGGAGGTCTCCCCATTGCGCTAGTCGCAGGGGTTTGCTCTACAGATTGGCGACTTCTTCTAGCCTTGCCACAATAGTGCGCTCCTCGTGGTAGCTGAGAACTGTCGGGCGTCCTTGCGTAATTTCGTGGCCGCTGTCATCGTAAGGAACTTTTTTATTCGCACACTCTTGCATGGAAGACTTGATGCTTGCGACGGTGCCGACTGATAAGTTTGTCGCTCGAGAAATACTGCGAATTAGAGTCTTTGCGTCAAGAAGACTTATAGCTTTCTGTTTTTGAATGCGCACAGTGCGATGAAATGCTTTCCTGTTTTTTTTTCCTGTGTTTGGCGGCGCATAGAGATGGTCACCATGTTGTAAAGCTCGCATCACAGTACATTGTTCGGTACTTCCTGCGTTTAAGCGCCATTGTTTATATAGTGTCAGAGTTCGCATCGTAGTTGGCGCGCTTTGCGTTTGAAATGCTCAGCGACTTTCAAAGAATGACACCCAGATGACGGAGAAGATGTGGGCATACACCTTCTCGTTTGAAAGTGGCGCGTTTTTTGCATTGAGCGAGCTACTCATGACGAGATTTGCCTAGCTATAGCTTCTGAGGCCAATTGGCTTCGGTTAAAGCGAGGCTAATGCAGGCTACAAAAGGAGTTCTCTCCTGATGTTCTAAGTGTTCAACATTAGCCTGTGTTCAACATTACCCTTGCCGGGAAGGTAGATACTGTCCATCACGTACAAAACCAATGAATGGCCATTGGTCATCATAATATTAACACGCAATTTGCGATAGAACGGACACCCCCCATGTTACACATCCAGTTTCTATAAATTTGCGCTTTAAAGCAATCTCGTTCCTTTTTTCACTGAAGTGTTTATTGGTGTCTTTTCGACCATTCTACTAATTTTGAACATGATTCGAGGAGAAGAACCTCCTCCAACATCTTGAACCAACCTCACAGATGCTAAAGTTTTGGACTCCAAGAAGCAAAAAAGTACATCGATAGATTTATTCAAAATTATTGATCTGTCTAGAAATTCATTTCATGTATCAAGGGTATTAGTCTGAAAAAGCTTAGCTTGTCCTTCCGGACGCAAGTTCCAATCATCTCCGGCCAGCTCGAGTGATCTCTTGTCCCCTAACTCCTTATCTCATGGTCTCGTGCCCACACAAGCAAAAAGCCTGCATAACTTGTGGCTTTTGCCCACGATGTCCACAGTGCCATTGTCGTGGGCCGCCTCGCACAAGGGGACGACCGAAAAGGCAGCTTAGTCAAACAAGGCGCTACGTCTGTGTTCTGCAAAGTGGAATATAGTCTGTTCGCTTTGGAAACTAAGCTAGTTTTGGGGCTATTCGGGGCGCGCGAGGGGGTGGCAGAGGCTGGCACTCAAAAAATTAAGAAATTTTGGAATATTAAATTCCATTTCGCGCAGTTTAGTTCTTGGGTCCCCTAGTTTTTGTAGAAGTTCTACTTCGCCGCACCACCCCATTCACTCTTTTCCGCGACCCTCTCTCAAAACTGCACTCGTGCTAGTTTGTGTTTCCATTTTCTCCCATGTTGCAATGCCAATCGCAACTCATCCCACCTCAATCATCCCATCACTTCTTCCCAGTCCACACCACCCCCGCTCTTTACCCATTTCTCGCCCATCACGCGTTCGCATCCTCTCTCTCCGTCTCCGCAAACGTCATTTTGTAGAAGTCAGGTGGACAACTCTCCCCCTTCTCGTACACCCGCCTCGCCCCAAAACGGCTTCACATCCCTCCCATCCTTCTCTCCTCCTGTCCCCTCAGAATCCCTTCGCAGTCCGCGCTACCTCCGCCGCACTCCTAAACCCAGTCACCACCGGAGCTCCGACTCCCTCCCGCGGCACCTCCTCCACCACCTTCTCCATCTCCTTACGCCTCTTCTTCAGACGGCTCTTCCCATCCCCAACCCCATCACCCTTTGTCTTCGGTGTCACAGGGGACCCCTTCTGCACCGCCGCCCTTCCCACACTTCCGTTCTCCGTCTTTCCCTCCACACCTCCTTTCACCGCCTCCTCTTCCACCAATCTTTGCCTCTTGCCCAGCTCCTTCACCTCCTTCTCCAGCACGTCCAACCTCTCGTTCAGAACCCTATTCTCCTCCCGCAACTCTCCAACCTCCCTTCCCGCACACTCCACTATCCCATACACATGATTCCTCATCTCCACTCCCAATACCGACAACGAATTCCGCAGGCTCGAAATCGCCTCAACCGAAACACCACTACCACCCCCACTCAGCACCACACCCCCATTTCCGTTACAATCTCCACAATTCCATCGTCCAGTCGCTCCTTCATCACCAACCCCAACATCCCCACCCTCGCCTTCATCTCCCCCACAAACCGCATCTCCCTCTCACCCTCTCCGCCCCCACTCTCTATCTGGTCTCCAACCTCTAACTGACTCAGATGCACCGCACCCCTTCTCTCCATTGCGACCCCCTCCACCTCCAATTCTACTCCCTGCTCCACCTCATCACCATCCCCTCTCCTCGCCTCACACTTCTTTCCTTCATCGGCCACTTCCTTCTTCTGCGACATCCGACCAGCCGCCGTAATCACGTCCTCTTCCCGCTTTGGTGACGGCGTCGGCGGTACCTCCTTCCCCTCCAACAGCGCCAACAGCTCCTCATCCTTCACGTATCCGTTCGACATCTTCAGAAGAAAAAGTAGTAGTTGGATCGAAGTTTCCCCTGCGATACAGTGCAATCGAGCTAAACTGTGCTGTCCACCCCCACTGTCCAACCACACGGGCTATATCCAGCACCATGATTGTCCCTGTTTCCCTCATCCCATTTCCCCCAAAACATGTACTGTACACCTCCGCACCTTCCACTATTTAAGCGCCACCTCTCTGTCTCCTCTTTCGCTCTCACATAATCCCCACTCACCTCGCCTCGACCGGCGATATTTTTCTCTTCCGCCATAACCTCACTCGATGGTTATAGCAAAACAGGAAGATATTGATAGTGGAGGCAAGCTAGGGACTAGTGATTGTACTTAGAGTAGCTAACCCTCTGTCTCGACTGGGGGCATCTTCTTCTTCCGTCACATCCTGTGTGGGTTGTGACAAAAAAAGAGTATGTCACCACTCGACACCGGATGGGTAACAATGATAGCACGTAGAGTAGTTCATCCTCCCTCTCAGCGTCCACTGGGGATATATTGATGTTCTCTCACATCCTTTCCCGGTTGTGATACAAGAGAAATACATCTTCAATGGAGACGGAGAATATAGTCGTGATAACACGTAAAGGTAACAATATAATAAACAATAATTTTATGCTACTATCTCTAACCAACCTTTCGAAAACCAGCTATGACATGAGCTGGGTTACTCGAGCCAAAGATGGCAGATCGTGCAACTAAAATGTTTGCACCGGCCTTCACTACTCCTTTCACAGTACTCAGTCCAATACCCCCATCCACCTGTAGCCCTATTCTTGGGTACAACTCCCTTGCATGTCGCACCTTATCAAGAACACCCCCCATAAACGCCTGTCCTCCAAACCCTGGCTCCACCGTCATCAACAATAACATGTCTACAACTCCTTCCTTCATAAGTGCTTCTACGACCTTTATAGACGTATTCGGGCGCAACGCAACTCCAACCTATTCCCATCCTTTTAATTCGGTTACATAATTCCTTCAACACCACGTTCTCCTCCTCAGTTGATACCTTGCACTTTTCTAGTCCCTTAGCCACACTCTCGATATGAAATGTGACTCCGTCTGCGCCTGCTTCTGCAAGGTCTTTTATCCAGCACCCAGCATCTGATACCATCAGATGACAGTCCAAAAACAATTTCGTATCCCTCCGCAACGCTTTCAAAACTGGCGGTCCAACAGTAAGGTTCGCCACAAAATGACCATCCATTACATCTATATGCAGCCACTCCGCTCCAGCCTCTTCCATTGCACTCGCTTCATCTGAAAGGCGAGCAAAGTCTGACGCCAAAATTGATGGCGCTATAATTAAACGAGAATCCATACTGAACATCGATAACTTCAGTAACGCCAAACCCGTCCTTCCCAGACACACCCCCCTTTTATACCTCAATAAAAAAGAAGATTATGGCAATCCGAGTGAAGCTATAGAACCCGTGCACGTCATTTATGAAGCCAAAATGGCTCCTTTCATCCTGTATTCAAGCTCCCCGTAACTCTTACTTTATAACTACTTTACAACTCAGGTTCGAAATCAGTTTCATTCATTGTACACTTTCTACTCTTCCACCTACTTTTCATAAAACATCATCACACTTTGTGGCTTGTCGTCTCATACAAGCCCTATCATGCATTCAGTACAATCACATATCATACATTTCGCTCACTTTCACAAAGTGAACCATGTTCCCGTTCTGCGCTTCCCAAACGTTTGTACTTAAGTATCACTCTTTACCCCAGCAGTTCTCCGCCCCATCTTCCCTTTTTATCGTCACACAAAAACAATCGAACACTTGCAATGAACTCCTAGTCCGACATGCCTCCGACTCCGCCTCCGAGTCCCAGATACTCTGACGTCCCTCAGGCCTCATCTCCCACCCGAAGGACTCGGGCCGTTATTGTTGGAAGCGGGCGTATAGGTACCATGCTGGCGAACGAAGAAGATATAGTCATTTCCGCACACGAATTCTGCAGCATGGCTGCTACCTCTCATCTTTCTGATGTACCGATACTAGTTTGTGAAAGAACGAACACCCTGGAGACCGTAATTCAGGCTTGCCCTTATTCGCTCAGAGAGAATCTCGTTTTCTTCCAGAATGGAGACATCATACCATTGCTTTCGAAGCTCGGTGTGGACAAATGTTCAAAAGTTGTCCTATACGTTGGTGTCCCCTCAAGAACCGCAGCTCCGCAGGATGGTGTCACTCCTGAAAGTCCAGATGGTCTCACTGTCGCAACAGGAAAGTGGGCCTCCAACGTTGCAGACAGGTTTAGGTCTATGGGTCTCACTTGCGGGGTTGTCGACGAAGACACATTTCTCGTAAGCTATTATGAGAAGCTCGTGTGGCTATCAGCGTTCAACATCGTCGGGGCCTCAAGAGATTTCATTCCTATGGACGTAGTCGCTGCGGAGTGCAGTACGGTTGTGCTCACAATAATGAAAGAGCTGTTGAAGATAGTTTCTCTTAAGACAGGTACTACTTTCAACCTGGAAGAGACCGTTGGGCGACTTCTTGCATATGGGAAAACTCTCGTTGGCTTCCCTACTTCTTTCTCCGACTTTCAGTTTAGGAACGCGTACTTCTACGACTTTTCCCGCCAAGAAAGAAACATCGTAGGCGGTGACCCCGCTCCTTTTCATACAAACTACGTCAACGTTGTTAAGGAAAAGTTATCCCCCTCCCCATTTCCCCAGCTTTGAGGTTAGAACACATGACGTTTCGGTGTTGTAAACCTTTTAGAGATAGTTAAACATAAAAGTTACTTTAGCGAAATGACCTGTTCCTATTACATTACTTATATTGTTCGTCCTTCTGTGGTTCAAATATGCCCCTTTAAATCCTACATCCCTTATCACTAATACCTGGCTAAGTTTTTGCTAGATGGAAAAGGGTCATTCCACATCATTAAAGTGCACGATACTAGTAACAAAACAAGTACAAAATTGTGATATTTCTGAAGAACTAAGCCTTTGCAATACTTGGGGCACCCGTTTAAAGTAAGGTACACCTTTTATGGGTTTCAACCCATAATGGAGGTTGTTTTACTGATCTTGATTTCTAAGCTCATGTTGAAGATATTCATAGTTTTCTTTACCCACTTGAACCCGTACATATAATTTATGAGTAAATCATCCTTTCTTTACTGCAAATCGATGCAAAAGCTTCTCGTCGTAGTAACGTTTTAAAACAGTACTACAATACCCGCATATGGTCGTTCTTAGACTCTTTTTATACTACGAAACACCTTGTGAACATCAATCACATCCTTCTCATTCGTATACCCACACCCATTTGCAAAACGAACCCTTTCGAAAGCTTTCAAAACATGTATAACTCAGAAGTTAGAGCCCAAGAAGTAACTACTCAGCAGCTGGCTAACGAAATATTCGAAAATGGCTACGCCGTGATTAGTGATATTGACGGTACTCTGAAAAAAGCTGGGGAGAACATTCCTGCCGAAACAGTCAAATGCATCAAGTACATCAATGCACGCGTTGGTTTCGGAATTGCTACTAGGCGAGATATAGAGGATGCCGAGAGTTTCATGGAGCACCTGGGTGGCTACACTTTTGGCATCTCTGGAAACCAAGGCGCACGGGTGAGATTATCCAATGGTACCGAAATTGATCAGGACCTTGACAGGGAAGGTTACGAAAGATGTGCAGCCGAACTTGAGAGACTTGCACTCTCCTTAAATGAATCGCACGGACTTCACGAAGAGCGTCAACAAGCAGTGGTGAGCAGTAGAAAAGACAGTGGACTCCCTAACTTCACGTACAATGGACTGTCGAAGTGGAAAACAGAAATTAACTGCGGTATTTCAAAAGTGTTGACATCCTTTCCGAACCTGGTTGCGTACCCTCAAGATGAAAACTGTGACATAGGGGACATTCGTTTCACGAAAAATAGTGGGGCGCTAGCCTTGGTTGAAAAAGACCCCCAGTTCCACACACATTTAATCGTTGCTTTCGGGAATGCTTCCAATGATGGCCCTCTATATGAAATGGCAACCCTGGCAGTCCATGTGAAGGGAGACGACCCTCCAGCAGCGGTAACATATCTTGTTGATGGGGTGGAGGACGTGCATGAGACCATCAGAAGGGTGGCAGAACTGTACGGGTACAGAAAATGCAAGTGTCAATGGTTTAGAAATGCTCTTGGAATTTGCTTCAAGTGCTACGATGCCTGTAATACTTAGCTAGGATATGAGATCTCAGTAATAAAAGTGTCGTATATATCTCAATACCCTTCTATGATTCATGTTGGTTTTTGTCGTGCTGCTTTTCCTCGTAGCCGTACAACAGAGCCACCAGCATAATTGTCGAATGTACATCCTCCACGCTTTCGAACAGGTTGTGTACTCCACCCGGGATACAATCTTCTTTGACGTGAACGCCGTACACGCCTACCTCATGCAAAGGCCCGTCGTTCAAAGCACTTCCGAACGTCACGAAGTCATCCGTATCAATAAATCTCGGTTCATTATCCACAAGATTTGCTCCTCCGCTTCCTTTTGTGTATCGCTTGTCCACAATTTCGCAACTTTTATCGCTGGGATAGATAACAAACGCATCCATCTTCTGCAACAGGTCCCCAATAGCAGAATTCACTTCTTCTCTCCACTGCCACAGTTTGTTGTACACGAAATTGGGAAGGCCACTATCACTTCTGGTCTCCACGAACCCCTTCCCATCATCATTCACAATACCATGCCTCCTATTCAAATCCCTTGCCAAAAACAGTAGTCCGTCAACAGTGTGGTCAAGGGTGTGATCCTCCTCTCGTCAGAGAAACGGAGGAAAGCTCCATGATTCGCCGAGACACCAAACTTATAGTCTCCGAGTCCTTCCATTTTCCCCTCCACGTCGCCCCCATCACCCCCTGTGACAAGTCCGAAACCAAAACGTTCGTCAATGAACTTCATACACTTCACAACCTCTTCTGGAATTGACTCTCCTTCTCTTCTCAACGTTCCATCAACGGAATTTAATATACCGTAACCATTGGCATATATGAACTTAGACAAGGTATTGGGTGAAATTTCCGCCAAGTCTCTCTGTTCCTCTGCCATTTTTTCTGATACAGTGACCATACTGCCACAAGTACTGCATAGACAGGAACTGCATAGACTTCTCAGTTTCATACTTCTCTTAAAAGCAACCTTAAGTGCAGTTTCAGAAGTGTCAGGACGCTACATGTTCAATTGCGAATTGAATGGTGCCACCGATGATGTTAACGATACCGAGCATGTGACATGTTGCAATTAGACGCAACTGGACCAAAGACGTATGACATTTGTTCAATTACCAGCCTGCCGCACCTTTTCCATGTTCATATGTATAGCCTTGCAATAGTATACTACTCTTAATACTCGCAAGACACTCATAATTTAGTAATCATCTCATTCTCATCGACTTCGAGGCGCTCGCAGCCTCATTATTGGCAAATCGTCATCACTACTACTCTCGAGCACTGCAGTTCTACCGGCGTCCGCTTCCACACCAATCTCCACGACCACTTGGTCTTCTTCCATGTCAACCGCCCCACCCTCCTTATCGGACAACAGTTCATCCTCCGCCTCCTCCTCCTCGTCACCATTGACAAACGTGGGTCCGAAATCCCGCACCCGATGAACAGCATCAGGTAGTGCGTAGCCCTCCGGTACCATGTACATGTGGTATCTAACCAGCAAATCCATAGACTCGGACCTATCCACCTTGTCCTTCCGACTTGCTCCAGCATGTGTCACATCACCACGGCCCACGAATACAAAGTACGGTGGGATGATTATCTTCTTCGCTGGATACACCTCCGACATCACTCGCAACTGTTGGTTGTTCATCCCCACCAGTTGATGGCTTCCAGCGCTCACCCAGAGAGGAAAGCCCTCTTTCCCAGAGGCCATTACAAAGTATCCGGGGTTACCAGTATTCATTGTTTCCTTCGTAACTAGACCACTGAAGTCGGTGTGCAGCGTCTGGCGCTTGCACTTTCTCGTCGTCCCCAGAAATCGACTACCAGTTTCCGGAGTGTACATCTTCACAGCTTCCCTTTCATTGTCCCATAGTCCCAAAGCCGCAGCAATTGTACCCATTCGAACATCAAGTAAAGCACGCGACCTTACAACCCACCTGAGCTCCTCATTATCCTCCGGCTTCTCCACCGTACCCCAACGTGTCGACATCACTCTCCCCTGAAATTGTCCATCGCTACGGTCCTTCCATCCTTCATCATCGTTGATTATTTGAACAAACGACTTCTGTTCCTCCCCTTCCAGTATATCCGGCATCGCTCCATACTCATTCTCGAAAAAGTCCACCAACTTCCCCGACACATCTCAGAACTCCCGAACTTCTTCCAACTCCTCTCATTTAGGGACACCATTATCCGTCGCAAACCCATCAAGCACGCAATATCCATTCTGCCTTAGCTCAGCGTGCATTCGGACGAAGAACATTTGCCCAAATTCGTCATGCTCCTTCGCAGCAACCCACAGCACCTCTTCATCATCCATACCTGTCGGCCGAGTACGAGGATACTGCATACCAAATGTCTCCGCCCGTAGGCGATGTTCAGCCCTTGCAGCGTGCCAAAAGACAAGTTGGTGTACATCTCTGAGATTCGAGACACTTAGCAGCTCCGACCTATGTCCCTTCGGCAAGTGAATGACTCTGAACCAGGGGTCCTTGTGATCAATTACGTTCTTCCCTTGCCATTACTGCGGTCTCAGCCTGACATACCCGCACCATGATGGGTTCGGTGGGCCATCATATGGGTCTCCTCTAACAAGTCCGTGCTCCTCAGATTCCGGAAGAGCTGTAGGTAACTCGTCATCAAATGACCCCCCACCTGTCTCTTGCTGATCGTCTGGCGCAGCATCTTTCTCGACGGTGACAACCCGTGGAACCGTCACAGAAAGAAGCTCTTCGTCATCCACAAATGCAGAACTGCCTGCGTTCTCCCCAATTCGCTCCCTCTTCCAATGCCACGATCTGAACCTTCATCGACCTTCCTTTCAGCACATGTTCATTTAGTTGAGACATCAGGTCATCCGGTGTCATGCTGTTCAGAGTAGATCTCATCTGTTGTGTGAAAGTATTTCTCGGTTTCTTTCTCGGCGGAGCCCGCTGTTCTTCTTCAGAGCTATCCAGAACTTCTATGGCACCTCGATTTCGGCCGTGCTCAATTTCCCTATAACTCACGTGCGCCCGTTCTCGTGCACTTCTTCGCGGCTCCCCTTCTTCACTGTCAGATGTTGCAGCAGCAGCAGTTGGAGTCCTCCTCTTCGTAACGGACTGCTTCACTGGTGCGGGGGGCGGAATTACCTTGAGCATCGTCCGCAATCGATTCTGAACGGAAGTCGTGGCAGTTCTAATTGAGTTCATCCTGCTCCGAACACGCGGCAATGTGTTGAAGTTCACAACTTGTCCCAAAAGGAACTGATTCACAGCTGCGTTGTTGTCTGGGTCTTCAACGTCATCTTCATTCGATGGAGCAGACAGACTGATTTCGCGTTTCAGGAACACTTCCATCGACTCTTCCTCGTTCAGTTCATTCCTCACTGCTCGAGCCGCGCGGAACAGAGACACTGCTCTATCATAAGAGAAACCTCGAACCTCCTCAAAGCTTTTCCATTGCTTTGTCTTCGTCGACTTGCCCTTCAATAGAAACATCTGAAGACAATCAAGAATGAAGGAAAACTCCTCGGCATCCAAAACATATAGTGGAGTATGGGACAGATGTGTGAGACCTATGTCACTCACACTCTCACATATATCCTCGAAATGGGCCAGCATTCCCTCACGAGACATGAGTTGCAGGGCGACATTGGCACATCTCAGATACTGACGCTCTTGCACAGTCCCAATCAGTTGGCTCTCCTTCAACACTTCTGTCACTTCTGCAGGATCCATGTCTGCTGGCGTCACCCCCTCAACATCTTCAATTAGAATGGCGACCACACTAACTATAGAGTGTATCTTGTCTGCAAACATCATCCTTCGCATGGTACTCGTCGACTCATTGAGGTACGAAGCAACACATAACAATTCCTTCATCCCAATGGTTCTCCCATCTCTTCGTATCAGCAGATTGCAACGCCAAAACTTGGCTAATCGGTTCCACTTCGGTGCACCAGTCGCTGCCAAATATTGTATAGCTTTCAGACGATGGAAACCATCTACAATGAAGCACTTCTTTGTTAGGCGTCCCTTGTCAATATCCCTGTCTCCCGTAGTAGTATCTTGTAACGCCACCACTGGAGAACCCATCGACTGCAATATCCCCCGCTCCTCCATACGCTTCACAAGGGCTTCAACGTGGCGTTTACTTACTCCACGGAGTAAATTGGGCGGAGTGTCCACCAGAGTGATGTCAACAGTAACAACAACCATCCGGTACTGATTGAGGTTCACCTTTGGTACCTTCTGACGAATTCGTCTGTACGTCTTGCTCCGAGTAGGTGTCCCTTGTGTTCCAGACCGCTCGCCAGAAACACTTGAACGTGCCATTCTTGCGGACAGAAGCACAACGTCATCGTCCTGCTGCTCCGCAGTTTCTGGTGCAGTTTGGGGTACAGATGGACCAGCTCCTTGTGCGGATTGCGCATCCGCGTTTGGAAGGGGACCTTTTATGATCTCATCTTCCTCTTCTCGCACAGCCGTCCCGTGCTGAACCGTCTGTTTCGACGCAGAAGATCCCCTTGTGTCGACGGTCTGATTCATCGCAGGAGATGCCCTTTTCGACGCAGTGGGCTTCGTAGCGTAGGTAGACTTTGTTTGACCTGTCCGCTTCGTAGCTGGGGATGCTCTCGTCTCCATAGACCGCTTCGTAACAGACGACGGACCTGCCCGCGGAGGTGCTACTGATGCGCTACCTCTCGGTGTTGATGAACTTCGAATTGGCTCCGTGCGGCTTCTCGGCGTCATCACCTCACTCATAGCGCTCACCGTTCCTCGCTTGGACGCCGGAATGCTGGCTGCCACCGGTTCCATCATTTTCTCATCCCAAGGAGCGGCCGTCCGGAGATCCTGGATGTATTGTAGAAGATCCAGGCCCTCCGCCCGGTAAGGGTAGAACGTCTGACCGCTTCGACTGATGAGAATATTATGAACCACCACAAGACCTGGGTCCAATTGCTTCCCGTTCAACTCGCGGCGTAGAACACTTCCAATTCCATGCAACAACGCTTCCCCGACTATCACCTTTCCTTCATTCTCAATATCCATCTGCAGAGAAACCCGCATTCCACCTTGCAATGATCGAGTGCTCCGCCGAGTGCGAGGAGTCACGCTTTGTGTACGCTTTCGAACACGAGTTGGCTTCATGTTGAACAGCTATTGCAGTGAAAGGTGTATATCAACAATACGCTCGCTCTGGACGATACAACAACGGAGGCGAGCCTTTAAATGGCGACTTACGCTGGGCACCCCCGCTTTCGGCAGCTCCTCCCAGCGCACTGCCAGTCTCGTCTGTGTCCTGTCCGTGGCCGCTCACAAGCTGATTGTACGCTTTTGAGTCATGGAGTTCGCGCAATGATGACTCACGCGAGCAATGGTCGCGCTCTCTAATCGTGCTCTTCAAATGCTTTGCATAGTAGTCAAGAGTACACTCATTCACTTTCATGTACAGCCTACTCCCGCTAATACACGTGGACAGCGGCGCTAACGTACCGGCGGCCGGGTGTAGCGAAATCACTGCGGGGCGGTGGGTTTTGGGAGGTCCCGGGAAGGCGCCGGAATGTGGCTAGAACGTGCCCGCGGGCGGGGGGGATCGGTCGTGTTAGGGTAGGTACCCTAACACGACCGGACCTCCCCGCCCGCGGGCTGCATCCCCACAAAGAACGGTTTGCTCTACAGAAGCGCACGACGCTCGCAATGTATGGTTGTTAGGAAAAAATGAGCAATTGAAGAAGGTAGTGGTGGTGGTGGCCGCTCAATGGTTACCTGTGACGTTTTATGAGCCTATGAAAGGCTTTAGTCGACCTTATGCTCAAGTGAGCGATAATGATCTGTATGTTCGTCACCTCAGAGTACATCGGCAGTATGTGGTTCATGTTGTGGTTTACGTTACCTAAAGATGTCGTCTGGCCATGTTATTCCATTGCGTCTACAGAAGCCGATATCATGTTCCGACATAGGTTGCAAGTGCATAGGCGAGTCTGTGCGTGGCACGCAACCAACGGAGGAGGGAACAATGGTTCAAAGAAAAAGGACTAGTATGGTAGTTGGCGCGAGTGGCGTCAAGGTTACATGTCTCTGCAACGCCCGGCAAGTTGTATATGTCTCGCAACCAGGCGGATATGGCCGGATAGTCGGCCCGAATAGACTTGCGACATGCTTTGAAAAGCACAGAATAGACAGAGTCGAAACGAAAGAGAGTGGGGAACAAACGCACATAAGCCTCGGTGATGACGTATTGACTGCATAGAAACCTGGTGTTGGTGAAGAGTGCCTCAATATGCTCAGGAGTAGAAAACAGATTGGCTTCCGCCTCTTTGTACGCCAGCTGGGATAAGGCAAACCCAAAATTATAGACGCCGTCATTCACATTGAAATACACAATTTTGCAGAGCTGGTTTAGCGCCCGCGGATCGACGTCCAAGCCGTGCTCTTCTTGCCGACGCAAGCACACCGTGGTGTGCTCGTCGATGGAGAAAGGCGGAGAGTCTGCCAGCACGCGCAGAATCTCGGCCGATTTGTTGGAAACAATGGTAACCTGGTCCACTTAAAAGAGCAATGGAGCGGTGTAGCCCCCCGAATTTTTGCGGTTCATCTGCAAATACACGTCTTTCAACGCCTGCGCACTGAACTCGTAGCGCTGCCCGTCGCAAAGACGCCACAGCCACTCCGCGGCCGGATGCAGCAATTGCAGCTCAGTTTGGTGCTGAAACGGCAAAAGCGCTCTCGTCAGCAGAAGGCGAAAGCACAATTGACGCGCCAGCCTGACGTACCCCGCAAACGGCGGTTTTGCATCTTTTGCTGCAGAAAGCGTCGCACAGCTGACATGGTCTTTTCCAGAGGTCCGCCATCATATCGAAGCAAGATGCGCGACGTTGGTCGTACATACTTTCTCTACGCATTGGATGGCGCCAGCCGTGTTATCAACGCGCGCCAAAACGTTACGTAAGACGCGCGCGCAGCGCCCATCAATAGAGGCAGCAGTGGCGACTTGGACGCCAGCAAATTCGGCACTCAGTGGCACGCAGAGCGTGGCGAACTCAACGCTTCGGCCTCACATCGCGGCGCTGCGCTCAGCTATGAGTCCGTATTATAAGTACTTCGTCGGTGTGTACGAGTGAGTGGAGCGAGCCGACAGCACTTACATCGATGCTCGTACTCAGAATTTGTTTTTTTATTATTTTCATGGATGTATCTCCCGCCAAATGCTCCATTTTTGAGCAGAGACTGGCGCATGATTATTAAACAGATTCTGAAATGGAGCTCTCTCTGAGAGAGCTCCATTTCAGAATCTGTTAAGCTGAGAGGAATTCTATAGAGAAGAGCTTACGAACGGTGTACATTTCAAACGAGTAGGTGAACTCCGCAATTTTCTTCTATGCGGCATCTGTCACAAAACCGACCATTTTTTGTGCCCCTTTTCTGGCAAAACCCGTGTTAAAATTTTTTTTGTGCTTCGTACGGTACCCAGCCTGGTAGCCCTGCTACTAGGTACGAAATTCGTACCGACGTCCCCTGGGGGCCGGTATGTTTAGATCGGGTTTAGATACTATCTACACGAGCTAGGACCCATACTATGTACTAGATAGTATGGATGCTAGCCTTCCACTAAGGACTCCCAGGGGTCTTCAATCGATCGTCAATATTCAGCCCCTCTACGGGGCTATCTGCTACGTAAGTATACGTTTTTAGTATGGCTACCGGGTTAGGTTCTTTGTTATCTTCAGCAAAGTTCACAAGCTCTACGTCAACGCACCGACAGCGTTCTATCTCAGCAAGCACGATTGTTGTGATAATTCTTTGGTGAGCCTTCACCGTAAGTTGGCTTATTTGAATTTGTCATGGAATGTTTCTCACTTAAGAGGGGAAATCGGAAGCTTGCGGGGCATGGTCCTTCTAGGACACGAAGTTTCGTTTTCATCGCTTTCGAACGAAGTTCAATGCTTAAGCCTCTGTATTCAGTTCCGCTTTTCGATGTAGCACTGCGGCACCATAGCATGAATTTGACCCTCCCTCAATTCAAATGAGAGCAGTCCGTTACATCGCTGGTAGCCCACATATAAGGGGTCGTGAAAAGCCGTAGGCAACCAAAAGTTAGGTAATGATCTCAGTGAGGGTTGCACTGCAGCCAAACCTCTAAGTTCTTCATGCTAAACTGATGCGCGAGCAACAGTTCCAACCAGAGTACTCAGCTTGACCCTGAGTTCATCAAAGCGGAGCGAACTTCTTGAGCCGCTCAAAATCTCGAAGTCATGACGGAGCTTCCATTTGCTCCAAGGACAATAGAGCTGCCGCCGAAAACAGGGCGACAACCGCTCCATCAACCACCACAACTACGTTTCCTTAACCGCGAGGCCAATTCTTTTGTATCAGACGTTGTTTCATCTTCGAGTCCAGCGACAACGAAAGCCCGATCAAAGACAGTGAGCTTCGCAACTGACAGCACACCGACTCGGAAAAAGACTGCATATTCGTCAAGTTCTCAATGGAGTCCAGATTCACAGATCCCACTAAGTCCGTTGGCAAGAACTACGAGAAGGCACCACAGTATTGCGGCCTCGCCTATTTCCTCAAGGGATTTAAGGGCTTCAAGAAGATCCAAGACGTCATTAGAAACCCCTTATGTGCAAATAGGGCCAGCTTCATCAAACGGACCACGGAGTCCCCATTCCATGAAAATCTCCAGAGATCTGCCCACTGGAAACAATTCTGACATCCTAGCTACATCTCGAAAAAAATTGTCAAAGAAACGTGCCGTTCTTATTGGAATCACCTACGCGGGAACTAAAGACGTTGGACCTTTGCCAAACTCAGCAGATCATCTAGCCTTGTTTCACAATCTACTGATAAGGAAACTTGGCTTTGATAAGAGAAACATATGGCTTCTAAGTGATAAACCATACAGCGCTGCAGGAGCCATTCTTCTCGAACCCACTCGTGAGAACATCTTAAATGCAATGAAATGGCTTGTCGTAAATGCGAAGCCAGGGGATGACCTTATTTTCGCCTATCGCGGTCACGGCGTGCAGAGGCGCAGAAACGATTTGAGGTCAGTTATTCAATGCATCATACCTTCAGACTATCCCACTGGATCTCTGATCACAAAGGAAACGATATCTTCTGTTTTGATCGAAGAGTTGAACATAGGTGTTCGCTTGACGGTCATACTTGATTGCCGGTTTTCGAACCAAATGCTCAACCTTCCACATGTTCATTGTGTACGACAAGGAAAGAAAAATCGCCTTTATGTGAGCGATTCTGTAGAGGTTGACGATAAAGATCTGCTTCACCATCTTTCTTTAAAGCGCGGAGTGATGGGATACTCTCGTCAACATAAGGAATACTTAGAGTTGAAGAAAGAAGTTGAAGAGGAACAACGAGAAGCACTTGCTGCCACGCTCTTCGAGAAAGGAGATTTAGTTTGCCTAACGCGAGGCGCAGAGACTCCGAAGAAGTTGATTTCCTTCTCTTCCAGGCGGGAGCAAACAACTCTGAGCTCAGCTTTCGTATCGGTAGTGAGTGATAACCTCAATCATTCTCACGAGCGGGCACTCTCTTTCCATAAATTGCTTACCGAGATATCTCTTGTGGTTGGAAAAGGAAATGACTCCAGTTTACCTCAGCTCTGGTCTTCATACAAACTGAAAATCGAGGATCAAGTCTTTAGAGGTTGAGCAACAGCCCGCGGCCTACTTGAGAGCTAAGTTTCGTTCAGAAGGAGAACCGCTTCTGTCAACCTAATTGGAGGGGCCAAATCAGTACGGTCTATATCTTCGTTAGTCTTGCAATAGAGCCGGTAGACATACAGTAGTAATCGCAACATATTTTCATGGTATGCAAAGTAATACATTTTGTTTCTTCATTCTCACCGCTAGTCTTTAGTCTACTTTTGAGCTACATGGATGTCTAGCGAGAGCGCCGCAAAGAGCAATGTATCACACAGTTCTTGAATTACCTTGGTCGTAGGCTTACCAGCTCCATGTCCAGCTTTAACATCTACTCGTATTAAAAGCGGCTTTCCTTCCTGAAGCTTACTACGACCTGCCTTGTACTGTAACGTCGCTCCGTACTTCAACGTGTGCAGCGGAACAACCCTATCGTCGTGGTCTCCAGTCGTAAGCAGAATTGCAGGATAGGGTACACCTCTCTCGTCTGGAGAAAACACGTTGTGCAAAGGGGAGTACTTTTTCTGGAACTCGAAATGTTCGGGATTATCCGGGTCTCCGAAGTCACTAACCCACGCAGATCCAATTGTGAACTTATGGAAACGCAATATATCATGCACACCAACTTGTGCAACAGCCGCTCCGTAAAGTTCTGGTGCTTGGTTGACACAGGCGCCAACGAGCAGGCCCCCATTGCTTCCACCCATAATCATTAGCCGTTTGGGCGTTGTGATTTTCATCTCATTGCAGAGGTACTTCGCTGCCCATTGAAAGTCGTCGAATACGTTCTGCTTCTTTTCCAAGATACCCTGTTCATGCCATTCAGAACCATACTCATCTCCACCCCGCAAGTTTGCGATAGCGACGGAACCCCCAAGAGCTTCAAGCCAAGCAGCCCATCTTGCCGAATATGCGGGAGTTAAAGATATCATAAAGCCACCGTAGCCGTACAAAAGACATGGTCTGTCAGAAGATGAACCACTCTCGAGGGAACTGCGAGTTCCAATGACGAACATTGGTATCTTGGTTCCATCCTTTGACGTGTAAAAGATCTGCCTGGTTTTGTACTTTGAGGGGTCAAATCCCGGTGGATCCATTCTTCGAAACACACGAGTGCCGTCCTTAACGGGAATCGTTAAGTCAACATAAAACACAATACCGGCATAAAGAAAACTTGTAAACATATAAGTCATGAAGTCCTGGTCACGGCGCCCGGATATTGAAACGGAACCGATATCTGGCAGGGGAACATCAAATAAATGTCCCCCAGACTTTAAGTTATGTATGGAGAGCTTATCATAGGCGTCTTCCATGTATTTCAACACAAGCTGATCATAATTAACGACCATTGCCTCGGAAAGGACCTTGTTGGAATGTTCAGCGATTAACTCTGTGCAATGTTCAAGAGTTTCATCAATCTTCATTTGGATGATTCGGTTCTTTGGTGCTTTCCAGTTGGTGTTAAAGAAAAAGACGTCTTCATTGTTCCCGATGTACAAGAATTGCGCGTTGTACGATTGATCTATGACCTTTCTCATTCCACCGGCTTCATTTCCTAAAGAATTGGTTAAGTTGACAACCCAGACTTGGTTCTTTGGAGAACAATCATCGTGAGATGTCACTAAAAGATACTGTCCATCAAACGTAATACTGACCCCGTAAAGGCGTGTGGGGTGTTCGTCATCGGAGAACACAAGGCGATCTTGGTCCTGTGAGGTTCCAATACTGTGGTAGTAAAGTGCTTGAAAGCGGGACTCGTCTGTTTCAGCCCCTCGCCTTTCCTTGTCATCAATACCCTCTAGAGATGCCGGTGGTGGGAATCGAGCGTAATAGAATCCCTTTCCGTCATGAGTCCAAGCAATACTGGTAAATTTCGCCCACTCAAGTGCTTCAGACAGATGATCCAGAGTTTGACAATCCATTACGTGGATCTCTTCCCAATCACTTCCTCCTCGCTTCAATCCGTAGGCAAGATACTCGCCGTCATTGGACCAAGACATTGAACCAATGGTAACAGTACCGTCCTCAGACATTGTATTGGGATCTAAAAACACTCGTGGTTCTGAATCTATACCTTCGGCCTGCATGAGCACTGCTTGATTAGCGAGCCCAGCCCGGTGGTGATAGTAGAAGTACGACCCTCGTTTCCATGGGCATGAGAACCTATCATAGTTCATAAGTCCCTCAATGACAGCCTGAATCTTTGGTCGAGACGATTCTGCACCTATAAGAAACGAGGACGTAACCTCATTCTGCTCCTCTATCCATGCGATGGTTTCTGGGCTGTCTGGGTTTTCAAGCCATCGGTATGGATCTGAAACTTCATGACCGTGTAGATCATCTATTACGGACTCATCCCTTCGAGACACAGGGTAAAAAACCGAATTCATCTGAATATATGTTAACGGAACGAAAGAACAGGAGGCTGAATATCGAGACTTCTGAGGCAAAGGCAGAGGGAAAGGAGGGATAACGTCTTGGGCAGAGGGTTAGCTGTATTATTAATCACAAGTCTAGCACAATTGCTCTGTTTCCTTGCTCACAGATGTTGAGTATAGCATCCGGTGCAGCTTCTTCTAACAACTTTCGTTGCACGAGCGAAACCGGTACCGTTGGTAGTCTAATCCTCTTGCCGTCAGTAGTACTGGCTCTTAGATTAACCGACTCGCACTGCACGAGGTTTAATCATTTCCTTCGTATCTGTAGGATTTCTGGTGATTTTGACTACGAAACAATACAAAAACGCCGCTTCAATTTTGTGTACGTGTATTTTAGTATCCTTCTACCGTTTGTAATGCTGAATAATAAACAATCTGTGGGGCTCTTGTTCAGAGACAAAACTTCGTGTATCAACAGCACCTTTGTACTACAAAGGGGCTGGTGTACCCTTGATACTTTCGTACCGTTGGTAGTGCATGTTTTCATTTGCGGTTGTACTTTTGTTGTTAAGTCTGCTTACACGGAGCGGTTTCTTGATGTGAACGAACTTCTTGAAGGCTATACCTCTTACCAACAACTGATTAATGAATCACCAATCGCGTGACGTATCGCGCCGAAGTTGGGACGTGGCCGCGTTCGAAAAAAGGGCCCAAGAACGCCAGCGTGCTGAAAAAGAAGCCGAACAGGAAAAGCTACGTGCGCGCAAGGCTGCACGGAACGCAGCTCCCGTTGATGAAGACCCATTTGCCCCCACTCGCGCTTGGCTTACCAAAAGAGAGCATGATGTTGACTTGGAATCTAAAGTTGGAACCATTGAGGTGGTGGCCTCAGTTCAGAAAAGCGGCTTCTATTGTAAACTTTGTGATACGACTATGAAAGATTCCAATAGGTACTTGCAGCATGTCAACAGTCGTTTTCATCAAAAAGCTCTTGGAATGTCTATGAGAGTGAAAAGGTCCACAGTGCAAGATATCAAAAGGGCTTTTGAAGAGGAGGTTCGTAACCGCAATGCTCAAGAAAAAGAACAACATGATGGTCCCATGACTTTGAAAGAACGAATCAAGGCACGGAAAGCCAAAGAAAAAAACAAGAACTGAGGAAGCTAGCATTGAATATGCTGGTCAAACTCTTAGAGGGCTAAAAATGCGTATAGTGATATCAATAAGCAGAGGGTTTTCGTCTGCCAGACTTGAGACAAGAGCACCCTTCTTCTGCCAGGAGCATCTGTGTAACATTGGTTTTTGTTTTTTCCCCCGAAAGTATCCTCAGAATAAAGGTGCGAACAGAGGCAGCGTATAAAGTTCCTCTATTGGAGTGCTACCTTGTATACAACTCAATATTGGTCTTGACGCATCCCAGAATAGCATGTCGGCTTCTTCTCGTGCACTGTAAAGTAAGATTTACTTGTCCCGGTCGTTAGGCTCTCTCGTAACCGGAAGCAGGATAAGAATAGGTTACTGTACATGAAGTCGAGCAGGTCTTCACATCGAAAACCTGGTTGTCCACAGGTCAAACTCATGACTAGAAGAAAGCTGTGGTTCTTGCTCTTCTAGGTAGCTTGGGACGAACTGTCCACATCGTTCTTTCACGAGAATCTTGATTCTATGGAGCAAACTTCCATAGCTCCAACCCTCCACGCCGTCATACCTAGGATCGCGGGATTGACACATCTCATAAACTGCGTCTACAAAGCTCCTAGTCATGATGCCGAAGCTTTGATGAGTTTGCCTACCAGTATTGCCAATATTAACGGGAACAACCATATCGGCAGAAAGTTGATGGTCCGCAGATCCGCTGAACAGGACAAAACCTCCAGCCGCCTTGTGGTGGAAATTGAGGTGACGTGGAGGTCGTCGTTCGCCATTACGAAATCTAGGTGCACAGTGCTTGTCGTATACAACGGGTAGGTCGCATATTGTACCACTTTTGCAGGCGTCTACGATCGCAGTTACTTTCGCGCCTTCGGGCACCGCTTTGACTAGAAGTTTGTAAATGATATCATCTAGAATTGGATCGACACCACGAATTCGCAATCTTCCCTTATCGTCATACAAGGGCCTTGGCACGAAGTCCACTGGCATGATGCACTAACGGAAAGAGAAACAAAGGAGACGTCAGATGCAGTCAGGGTCTGAAGAGCGACGGTTGCGTACATACCTGATCAAAACCAGTGTCAATCTCGTCACCAGACGTATCATGTACCATCTCGCCGTGACCGGCAAAGAAGAAAACAACGCTATCACCCGCAACGATTCCCTCTGTTAACCAAAGGAGCTCGCGGATAATCTGCGCACGCGTCGGTTGAACAGCACTGCAAGCACCCGCCGTGAGGGGTTCATCACACAAGATATGAATGTCAGACTGCGGAAAGCCAAAGAAGGGCCCGGAAAGCAACTCGAACATAGCGAGTACATCATTGCGGGCGCCAGGAACCGGAGTAAGGTGCTTATGGTTTCTATAACCAATTCCGATAAGCAATGCTTTCCGCCGTCGCAACTTGGTGTCATAGGACGTGGTCGCACGGGCCACGAAGTTTCGGGCGGCCGGCGAGATGGCCTCACCGCTTAAGCGAGGGCGCGGGGTCCATGACGGAGCCGAGGCGGCTCTGTAGGGGGGGTTTGCGCGCGCGGCGTTGACGTATGGGGTTGTGGCGGGAGGGCCGGCGTGGGGAGGCGGGCCAAGATTGGGGTCGGCGGACCTTAGGCGTCTTAATAGCTCTCTCTGCACTGGGGAGCGGTTTGTGCTCATGGAAGAAACGTGTTGGGTGAACTGCGCGGAGTCGGAGTGGGCGGTGGCTGTCTCATTTTAGCAGACAGCGCGCTGCCGTCGTGGGCAAGAAAAGCGGCGGACCAGTGGCCGCGGGGCAGCGCGCCTGGTTCGGCGCGCGCGCGTGGAAGCTGCGTGCGCGTATTTTTGCTGTATCTTCCGCGCCGGCGCGCCGTGGCGGCAGATGAAGGGCAGACTGTGCTCGTCAGCTGGGGCTCGTCAGCTTGTGCTCGTGTGATCGCGGCCGCTGGGCGGCGGTGGATGGACTGCTTGCTGACTGCGTTCCATTCCAAGCGGGCAAACAAACTGCTCGGCGCTCAACGCCCCTCTGCGCCTCCCACGGCGGGCAGTGCGACGCGCAGCGCAGCGAGAGCGCACTGAATTCTGCGCTGCCCCCAACGTCCATCTGCCAACGAATGATACGTCATAGCTGCTGCATTTCGTGTAATAACCACGCTTGCGCGAGTGAGTTCTGTCTCAGGCCCCGCATTCACCCGCGCGTCTTGCTGTCATTTTCTACAACCTGCGGTAGCGACAAACTCAGCATGCCAGAAATGTAATCCCTTGTTCCCTGCAACACAACGTTTGATTGCTTGCTGCTCCACCCGCTCACGTTTCGCCACTCTTCGTTGCGGGACCAGCCCCCCGCCTTTGCGCCAGACAAGTTTCCGAGCTCCTGCTTTGCACGGTACCTCGTGCTCTGCTCCTTCTGCGGCCTCTTTACCGCTCACTGGTACTGTTTCTGTACCATGGGTGATACCAATCTGGCCGTTCCGAAGCAAGCCTCGAGTAGTACACCGTTGTCAAGCGAAATTAATTCTATGTCCGACTATCAACTCAAGAAACTTACTCGATCTAACACCAGAAAGAATGTGGGCGCAAAGAAGAACAGGTTCCTGTCGCAATTGGAGCGTGTTTGTCGACGCCTAGAATTGCTAAACGTGGCCCCACCAGTTCAGCCCGATGCACAAGACCAATCACTGCAGGCAATACCAATCGTCAATCCCGACGGTTCAACTTCCTCGTCTGCCATGGACAATCACGAGCCCTTGCCAAGAATCAACCCGGGGGAACACCAGCGAGAAGAACAGGAACAACCTCACCCCGATGACGCTCGAATGCCAAGAAGAGCGCAGACGCCCAGGTTTCCCAAGGACACGCCTTTTGCCCTAAGCATCGAAACACAAAATTCGGAAAACTCAGTCAGCCCAGCAGCCAGCACGGACGATGATTTTGGCATTGAACCCGCTACCGTTGGTTCTACCCAAGCGGAAACACCGTCTACTATGCTCACAGCAAAGTCCTTTCGTTCTGTACGTATTTCCACCGAAGTGACAATTCTAGGCTATAGCCCACAGAACAAAAAGGGGGAACCCATGTCGCTTTCAGTTTCCACGATGCGTCGAACAGAGCATCCGACCAGAAATGACAAATGCTTTCATCTTCGCCCACGACGTATGAATGGAAATAGTTTTCCGCGGGCGTTGAATGCTCTAGAGAGAGCGAAGAGAATCAGAGAGATTGAAGGTCTTTCTCATGACGATGCCAACTGTAAACCTGACAGTGCTCTGGGTACATGTGATTGTGAGGCCAACTCTGATGGTGAGCCTGCTGCTGGTGGCCCTAAGCGTGTTCTACTGCGGTATGCGAAAGGATCACCAAGGAGACCTCAGTCCGCAGCTGGCCGTCGCAATGGTCAAGGCGCTGGAGAGCCATCGAATACGGAGGGGGGGAAGAAATGAAGGAAATGAGATGAGATCTAACTTGCCAGTCTTTTCATTGATCTAGCGCCATAGAGAGTTTGCTGCGGATATGGTTTCCGGATGTTGTAAATACTTGATAATACACTGTAACAGAGTGTCGCTCTCGGCTTCTGAAGAGAGAAGCAAGATTGTAGGTGTTCGCCAATTGTGTTCCATGCGACGTCGTAGATTCACATTGAACTGTGTTTCTTTGTTGTCTTTTCAATGAAATGGAGTTGGTCTCGGACGAGAAAGATGCACTTCAACGCGACTCTTCGAGATGAATCGTCGTTCGTCTCATCAACAAATCTCGTTGTCATATCTTTTGTCCATGCTCATGAGAAATTACATGTTGTTTAAACAGCGTGAAAGACTGTCACGGACCATGAAGACTCGCGAGTTGTGATGATGCGGCTTTTGGACCCGCAAGTTTAACGCTGAGTTTTGACCTTGCGGGTCCAAAATCAAATAGCGATATTATCGTCAACGCGTTTCGAAACGATCCCCGAGTGACATGATAGTTTCACATCGAGATACCCAGGGGTAAGCTTCTTCGACAGTGTCGAGCTGTTTTCCAGCTCTTGTCGCGATAGCAGTCAGCTGTTCGTCGGCAGCGGTCCACCGCAAATGTTGCAAAGTTCTTTACCTTTACGCCGGCTTACGCCAGTCCCCAGTGGAGACTCCCCACCACACGAAAGTTTGAAGTTTTTACCTTTAATCGCCGTTACACGTATACAGAACGGAGTTAATTTCTGAACAAACAATTTCGTTCCAATCCCTCATGGCTCTGCCTAAAAATAGGCGTGTTGACAGCAATGCATGACGTACCTCCTCCGTATCTGCGCTTGCAACACGCGTCAAACGTGTATTCCAAAATATCGATGCAACCTGGACGCCGCTCGTCCACCGGTGGACAACGCTGATCGCGACATGTATTTATCTGCGCTGTCCGGTGCACGCCGGCGTCTCTCCGATCGATCTTCCTCACATTTGGCAACGCGTCATCGCTAGACGGATCTCACAGCCCATGTGAGCCCCCGCGCACAACAGACGCGAAGATCGCACCAACGCGAAGAAATCCCGACTCTTCCGAACTTGTTGTTCCTCAATGAAGTGCTCGTTTCATGCGTCGCGTGACACTACAAAACCGTTTGTCCGTTATGTCGGCCAGTCAAAATTTATGGTGTAGAACGTTTCCAGACCTACAGCTACCTTCGCAAAAAAGCAACCTACCTTCAAGCATGCGCAGCAACTGCGTGCCCAAGCGCCCACGTGCACAAGCAATGAAACATTTGCTCTGCATACACTTGTTCTTGGCACAGCTTGTCTTGCGCCATAGTGGACTTTGACGCACCAAGCAACACATGAAAAGTACGGTAGATGAAGCTGGCAAGGGAGCCAGGAGCATGACGCAGAAAACACATGTAGCAATGCGATGCACATGCGAAGATCAACCTTTATATGTTTTGGTTTGTGTACAGTTGTGGCGGTGATGTTTCAGTTTTGAGCTACAACACAGTTTAATCTACCAAAATCACCAAACTGAAACAAGATTAGTGTAGTAAGTGGGCTTTGACGCAAGAAGGCTAACATTGGCTCGAAAAGCGCACAGACGGCGATGACACATGATTCTCCTGCGTTAACCTCGAGAAAAAACTAGAGTGAGAAGACTCGCTACCACTTTCCGAGCAGAACTTGAGCAGACGTACATGGTCTAGCGAGCCTGAAAATGTTGCCGGCGCACTGTATAGATTCCTCCTGCTTTCCGATGAGATAGTTCTGAACCTCTTCATATCTCGCAAACCGGTCGAAGTAGTCCTCTCGATACGTGCTTCATCA
The DNA here is from genome assembly GCA_022539475.1 of Gracilaria domingensis. Lineage (NCBI taxonomy): Eukaryota > Rhodophyta > Florideophyceae > Gracilariales > Gracilariaceae > Gracilaria > Gracilaria domingensis. Next base: position 99,839 of record VCMS01000248.1, on the reverse strand, counting down.
TCGCCATCGATATCATCGTAGCGATGGCTCTCCTCGGAAGGGTCGCACGGAGCCGCCTCCTCCGCAGCCATCTTTGCCTGCGCTTCAAGCAGTTTTATGAAAGCCAACGGGTACAGCTTGTTGACGGCAAGCTGCTGTGGATTAGCGGCCGCGTCGTTGGCTGAGACGTTTACCGGTGGATGACGCTGCACAGGTGCAGTGAGGTAGTCCATGAACTGCTCATCGTCTGCAAGTTGATCAATGCGAGAGCGATAAGCATTCCAGGAAGACTTTTCATAGTGAGCTTGCGGCTTGAGCACACGACGAGGAATGTGAGGATCCACAACCTTATACACAGCGCGCCTCCGCGAACGCGGGTTGGCGGATTTGTTGAAGTTGGTGTGGGTAGCAGATGTGGGGCTGAGAGATGAGGGCATATTAGATGATGTGGGTCGGTTGTTGACCGCCTCCCTGTCCGGGGGCTGATTGACACGGTCTACGTCGAGCTCCGAGGAAGTTAGACTAGTGGAGCGGCGTAGTGATGGAAGGCTTTGGGGCCGGTGATTGGGCACTTGAGGTTGGCTGATGACATCTCGATATTTTCTGGAGCCAAACCAAGCACGAATGCGACTCGAACGAGAAGAAGCGGAGCGAGAGTGGTTGGAATTTCTAGAGAACCACTTGGATGGAGCGCCTCTTCTTAAGCGCGTCGGAGGCACGCGAGGCGCGTTGTCGATGGGTAAGGACAGCGTGCGGGCAGCAGCGTCGTGGGGTTGTGAGTGCGCGTTTGGACGACGTGCGACGACGAGAGGCACGGCGTTGTCGTCTACATGAAGATGGACAAAGGAGTCGTGCAGAGAGGGCACGGAGGCTGATGAGGACGAGGCGGGCCTTGAAAAGAGATTGGGAAGACGACGGGAAGCGGCGGGCTTGGGCGATAGCAAGCCATGGTTGACTAGCCACTGACGACGGCGCTCGCTGGGCGTGAGCGCGGCGCCGTGCCAGTAGCGGGTGGGCAACGACGCGGTAGACATAAATCCGGGAGGAGGGAGGGCGAGGGGGAGAGGGAGATGGAGGGCATCAAGTTGCGGGAGACATGGGGTGGAGAAAAGGGGGAGGCGGTGTGTGTGTGGGGGGATATGGGGGAGGGGGATGGGGGGATTTGTATGCAGAGCGGCACAAACGCGAACTGGAAGCGGCAGAGGAACGAAATTTGAGAACGGAACGAAAAGAGCGCGCCGGGTTGGAATCGGAGCGAGGAGCCAGTGGCGTGAAGCAGCGGCGATTGATTCAAACGCGCGAATGAAAATCGCAGCGGCGCGTCTGCGCGTGGCGCCGCGCGCAGCGCGCGCGCGCGCGAAAAGAAACGCGCACAAAAAAAGAAACAAAAGCGCAAACAGCGGCTGCGCCCGGGCCTCGGTGTGTAAAAATAAACGAGTGGCGGCCGATGGGTCAGCACGTGGCGCGCGGTTACAGTGCGTCCGGAGACCGCTCGGCGTCGCGTCACGCTGCGCGCCGGCGGCCACCTTGCAGGCGGCGCGCGTCAGCGCGTCAGCGCGCAGCGCGCGCTGCGCGCTGGCCGCCGCGCCTTCGCGCGCGAGATCGCGGATCCGAACGGACGCGCGAGCGTTTGTTGTTTGTTCGGCATCTTGCGCGCATCATATCGCCATCTCATACAGCGCCGCTGCTGCGGGCTGCTGTACCTCCGCTCATACCTTCTCCGCCACCCGTTGCTTGAGCACAACCGCAGCCATGCGCAACATGCGCCCTTTCGCCCCGCAACACCAACCGCTCCGCACCGCGGCAGTAAAACCATTCCGCGAGCGCGCCACTGGTACATACGGTTACGAAGGTAGATGCCCCATGCTGCAACTCTCGTGACCGGCTCTCTTCTTCCTCGTCATCACTTGGCACAATCACGTGCTCCCCAATCCTGCCTTCAACCAGCGCCTCCCGCCTGCTACCTTTTTACGCGCGCTTGCGAGGCACCCAGTGCTTACCGCATCTATCTTCTCACCAGCCAGCTCCATGCGCTGGAACCATCTTTGTCGCTTGAAGCGCTATCACGTCACACAACCGTTTTGCCTGACAAATCGTTAGTGCTAGCCCCAACACCGCCAACCAAATCTATAAGGTTATCCTTCTATCTACCCCCGCTGGCGGCTTTCAGCTCAAAACCACGACACACACCCCGGTTTCCTTTTGTTTTCCTCCTGCATCACCCCCTTACGCATACCATCAACTTACGTGTAATGTTACAAGCACATCAGTGCGACATCCAGCTTATCCATTGGGACATCTTGTTTCCACCTTACCATCCATCACACTCATGCCTCAAAACAAACATCGGGTTGAATCGAAATCACAACCCCACAGCCTGAATCATAGCGCGTACCTTTGTTACAGTCGCGATCGATACACAAACAAATTGCCTCGCTTCCATCAATTCGCGCCCACCTTTCTGATCCAGATAATACCACAGGCATTCAGTTTTAGTCTTCACCGCAGCCGGCCTCTTCTCGTCGCAGCTGCTCACCAGAACCTCATCGCCCCCGCAAGTCTTGCATATCACCATACCGGTGCTTCGCGACAGTACAAGCAGACGATGCTCCATGGCTGTGCACCATTGCTCAACACTTTGTGAACAGATCCATCTCAAATCCATCACCATCATCATGATCAAGTCGCCAAGTACGTATCTGTTGCACTCCATGGAGCGAAATCAAACCTGGTTTAGAACTAGTACAGATAAGGACAACCTTAATTTGCGCGCAAACAAGCACTCGAAGCCACCGGCTTGAACGACAACTCATCATGCACTTCACGCTTCAAGGCGCAATGAGCCAAGTAGCAGCTCTCAAAAGCCAACGTGAGAGGGAGAAAAAAATCCACCAACCACACCTCGTCGTTGCCCCAAACAATGGAACTGCTGCACTCGTATGTGCGTTATCAAAGCGTGCTCGCACCCCATTTACGCTTTTGAGCCACAGCTCTGTGAGTCATGCCAGGAATGTGCACCAATGCTAGTCCAAGCTTTGCTCAGTACTCTCTCTAGCAACAATAACATACACTTGTAGAAGTTCAACTCGCCTTTTCTCTCGTCCTCGCCTGCCGCGGCTCACATAGCACCTTTCGGTAACAAAATCGTGTTCCTTGGCAACTACAGGGTACTACAGTAAGATGCCTCCTGCCTAAAAATTCTCAGATTTGCTGTCCAAGTAGCGAGAACGAATGTCTCTTTCTCTCTAAGAGTCGCGCGACAGTCCATCACGTCATCTCCACCGATTGTCGCCCCCTACAACTCGGATGCTTCATCATCATGTCAAGCTTTCCCCTCGCTCTCGGCTGCTCGACGTGTCGGAAATAGCCGTTTCGCAGCGCCGTGTCGTAAGCGTTCTGCGCGCAGCGCATTGTTCTTGATTACCTATCATTGCTAATCTGCGGGTCCGAACGCTTCGGCGTCCCACGCTCTAACGAGGCAAACATTGAAACGTACTGCTACTCACAAAGCGTTCCTTTCGCCCCGCCGGTAATGACATCGTTCAAACGCTATCGTGTGTATCGCAAGACTCATAATTCTGCCACTTTGCATTTTCTGCGTCTAATATAAAGCGGAAATAGACCGTGAAGCGAGAGGGCGTGTACGATCCTACAACTGTGCATTCGATCCAAGCGTAAGAAACAGTGCTTTTCCTGCGAGTGACTACGATGGTTACGAGACATAGACCACTTGAAAGTTCGAAAGAACCCCAAGCTTTTCGAATCCGGAGGCCGTCTAACCGCGAGTCTGTCATCTACTCCAACTCTTCTGCACCTCAAGAGTCCTCTCCGTTGACAAAATTTAACTTTCGAAAAGTAAGAGAGCATTTCCAGGAACCGACCTCTTGGCTGGAACGAAGTGAGCTTACATCCAAAAACTTCAACGCTCATGGTTTTCTACAACGCTCTATTCTACAACGGCAAGACCGCAGCGCTAGTAAGATTCCGCATCTGCCGATGCTTGATTCTTCCGTAGACGCCGACGCAGCTCTAGCTACTTTAGATACAGTCGAAACAACTCTAAGAGCTCATCGGGATGAGTCTATAGGTGAGGAGTGTGCGGCACGGGACAAGCTGAAGCGAGCACTGCATGGATCGTCGAAGAAGAGAGAGGAGCTAAGCGCCACTGCTCATAAAGTACGAGCAAATGTTGTGACATTTGGTGAGGCTGGCAAGCAAGCTGCAAAGTCATTGGAGGAAGGTATCTTATCCCTGAATATGCATATTTCTTCTCTAGCTTCCTTAGTAGAGGCTAGAGATTTAGTGGCCTTGTTGACCGATCAAGCATCCGAACTAGATGCTGTGCACGTCAGCAAGCTTCTGGCAAAGGCGTCAAAGATACTTGAGGGCAAGTCAATTGGGAAGCACTTATCGACAGACGAGCTGGAGACGGCGAAATCTGAAGTGGACGCGTGCCAGAAAGAGCTCGTCGAGAGTATTTTCAACTGGATGCGAGAGGCTGTAGACTCAGCAAATACTGTAACTGTTCGAGACTGTGCACTTGTTGCTTCAGAGCTCGATGTCTATGATCGATTTGTGCAAGAGTACATTCGTCACATAGTGTCTATTGACGGAGTAGCGTCCCCAAGCGAATCCTTGCCCGCTAATGCGACGGACCTCCTTCAGCTGTTCGAGGAAACCTGTAATGGTGCGGTAAGCATGCTCCGCAGGATGATGTCGACGATCGTCGAAACGTTTTCAGATCCATCACTTCCCATGGGCATACTTGTGCGTTTGATTACGAACATGAAGGTTATTCCTAGGGCATCGGAAATCTTTAGCAAAACCAAGGATATAGTAGAGAATGGTTCAGGTGAGACCAAGCTGAAGGTCTTCGAAACACAGAGCAACAAGGAGTTGGATACACGTTTGAAGAGCTCTGGGCTTTCAGTTCCAAGCATGGAATTCCAGCACAATTCATCGCCAGAAGTCCCAGAACACGACCTTGAGGTACAAAGGCAAGAACTAATGGCAAAGAAAAATTATCTTGTCCTTTCCGCAGACGTGTTCAAGGTGTTCGCAAGGTATAGGTCTGATGTCCGCCATGTTTGTCGTGATTTGGGTAATGCAGTCGTAGAATCCGTTCTCGCAGCTGTGGAAGATCCGCATGAAGATTTTGTTGGACAGCAAATCCGGGCCTACCTGGAACTAGAGAAGAAGTGGATTGATGATCAGCTGGCGCTTACCTTTGTTGACATATCGTACATGGAATCATGTCTGCCGCAGTTAGCCCCGACGAAACATACTGATCCGAGGGTATTCCATCAGTATACGCGATTTTACAGTGCTACCGTTGTCAGATTTAAAGACATTACTTCAACTGCCATTGATTTCACGTCGGAAGCTATTGCTCGTTTATCGGACATCCTTACGGTTCTCAACCATGGTTCACTCCAAGATGTTGCGGAAAGCAATTCTGAAACTCCGTACACAGCGGGCTTCACAATAGGATGTGCCAAAGCGGACTTTCATGCTTCTTCTACGAGTCTTGACACTATGGAATCTCGTTCCGAACCTCATGTAGGACCTGCGCATAAAACAGTGGATAGTGAGACCGAAGGTTCGTCTAAGAGTCAACTGTCACCACGAGGAAAGTTAACGGTATTTGTGAGGAATGTCATCCATGAAATTTTGAGATGTCTAATGGTGATATATGTGGCAAACGCAGAAACTGTTTTGCAAGCAGCGGCTCCATTGCTCCCAATTTGCAAAGAAGACGCCATAAAGGAAGAGTTATGGGCGGAAACCTCGTCGCCACTTACAGCGTATGCTATGGCTGTAGAGAGTCTTTCTCAATCAAACGATGTTATGGCCAGTTTCCTACTGAACCTGACAACCCCCGAGAATACCACTGCTTTGGATTCTGACATATTGATCGAACCAGAGCATAACATGTATCATTTAGTTTCCCAAGAAACAAGGGATGTTCTGCACACTGAACTCACCAATGGATTGACAGAACTTGGAGCGGAGGCTCATCAAGGCGTAACAGCCGCAATTACTGCTATGCGTCTTCGTGTGCTCGCGATGCTTTCCGTTCCAGGCGCAAGAGCCAGGTACACTAGTTTGAGCGAGTATGGCTGTGATGAAGTGCACTCCAGCTTGGAGGAAAAGGAAGGACTTTTGGGTAACGCGAAACCCAAGCCATCAAGGGCTTTCCTCGAGGTGTGCAATTTTCTCGAACATCAAATTCATTTTATTGTGAAGAACATGAAGGGCTCCAATCGTGACTTTGTTTTGGCTGAAGTTGGGGCCCTAACTCGAGAAGCAGTCTTGAAATGTTGGTGCAGCTGCCCAGGTCATATACCCCTAACAGGGGCGATGCAGATGATTGCCGATAGCCGCATAGTCTTGAAGCCATTCCAGAACCACGGATTGTCCGTTGAAACTGTGCGTTGTTTACCGTCATTAGCTCAGTTGTTCTTGGAAACTCCGGACGGGCTTTGGGTATGTGTTGAATGTACAGCTTTCTCAGATGTTGACGCCAGAATACTTGTTAGTTTACTACGAAAGAGGCCAGATTCGGGATCTCGAGAAATTATCAAAGTATGCCAGTCTCTAGGGGCAAGCGAAGAGGACCTCGCTGAAGAGACATAGAAGAAAGGTTTTATGCAGACTGCTTTCGATCCAGGCACAGTTCTCAAAGATGATTTTATGGGCCTAATCTGCTCTGTTGACTGGCCTTAATCGGCCGGCTTGAAAAAGAAAATGTATGTTTCCAGTATGAAGAGGGTATTGCCTCAGCTTGAGGAACCGCCTAGGAACGTACATAAGGCCAGCAGTGCACCGGTTGCATGTGAGTCAAGACTTCCTTTTGGCCCGAATCTCGGGATGCAGAAGGGAGAGTCAGAAGCTCCAGACTGTTCAGGAGCAACGCGAGGGACAATGGCTAGGTGTCCTGAAGATGGATGTTTCGACGTCTCTATGGTATGGATTGTAGTTCATTTCTAGCAAGCTTCGGCACTGTTAGCTGACATTAACCGTTTCGGGTTGCTTATGAAGTCGAAACTGCTTCCAAGTTTGTCGCGGAGCCAAGCAGACGATGTCACTCGTTGCGCATGCAGAGAGAGGTGGAAGCTCCTACACGGTCGACAGGTCGGATGATGTTGAAAATTGGAACGTAGTGTTAGATGACCACAGTCCAAGCATTTCGCAAGAGGTGAATTCCGTCCGGTTCTTGGTTCCAAACTTAACTTCATCTCATTCAGACCTGACGAAGCCGCACGATGATTTTTCCGTTGTTTCTTCCGAGGATGTGGACATCAGAGAAAGCTATGGGTTTTCAGCTGCCCGAAAAGAAGAGGCAATTTCTATTAATCTCAGCGCGAAGACGTTCACCAAACTTGAAGTCATTGGTGCTGAAGAAGTCACTAAGCTGTTGTGGTGGTTCCATGGGTTCATTCTGTTTGGTATATTGTTCTCAATTGCGTTCGTGGTACTGGCTAATACTGTTTATCTCCGGTTAGATTCCATTCGGGGGACCATGGTTCGCTATTACAATTTGCCCCAGACGTACGAATGGGTGCTTTCTGTGGCAAACATTTTGTGCTTTTTCTATGCGATATCTTTGGCTATCGTTTTCACATCTCGAATGCTTCGCATTCGCCGAATTGATCGAACCCATGAACAAGTCTGGGTGATCCTACTGACAATTGCCGCGGCCATCTATCTGAATCCTTACGAGAGTGTTGTTCGTATCATGATCAATGCGGATTACAATCTGCGAGAGGAAAGATGGTATGATCCCATATCTCGAATGTATGATTCTGTTCGAGATGCGTCGTTTACAGCGAGTACTCTCTTCTACGTTTGGGCAACCGTACATTCGTATCGTGTGCTCACAGGGAAACTTGGAGTCAAGTTCTACGTTCCAAAAGTGCTTCTAGTAATTGTTTACATGTTACTGAAACAGTTCGCCTTCTGGCGATTCGATATTTATATGTCAGAAATGCCGATTGCATCCATGGTGGCAATGCTTCATCTTTACAAAACTCTAAACCTCTGGCCGGTAACTGGCGTTGTCTTTGTGACTCTCGTGACTGCATTCGAGTTAATTCTCGTTGCATGGATTATTCGAGAGATTCGAATAACTCGATGTTTCTTAAAAGGCAAAGACTACACAAAGTATCGGACGAAGCAGATTGGAATTCGATTCTTCTTGTACCATAATCTAACATTTTACGTAGTATTCTGGCTATGTTATTTGCTTCTACTTTTAGGCCTTCCTGCGGGCGCTCAATTAGCAGCGATGAAGGTTTTCGAGGTGACCTATGTTGAAGTTCAGTATGTTCCGTTCGGATTATCTATTTTGTATCTTTCTTACGTCACAGTGGAAGCATATATGAATCTGCCGTCGGATGCTATTGGTGTTAGAGGTTGGTTGCATCCACAAGCTCCGAGATTGAATGGACTTCTAGAACCGATAACTTATCGAAAGCGAGAACCCACTTCCCAGCTAGTGCAAACGAACTGTTTTGTCATGGAAACTCATGTTATCATGTTTAATTTCGCTTGGCTCGTCTATTACTACAATACACCAAAAATGTCAAAGCTTAGTGGCATGCGGAACAAATTTGATTACGAAGTAAGGAAGGTTGTAGTTGACGAAGGAACAGATACGCGCGCATTAATAGTTGATGGTGATGACCGAATCGTTGTTGCTTTTCGAGGGACAAGCAGTGGTCGTAATTTACGCACTGATCTAAAAGCGTTTCACGTCCAGCTAAATCGCATACTTCCGACTGCATCCGGAAAAAACACAACAGGAGAGCTTTTTGGGAGCATAGCGCAAGAAGTTCTCGAAAGCCGGGATGGTCAACAGGCGAAAGTCCATCGTGGATTTGCAGAGGCCTACTTAAGTGTTGCAGACGAGGTTATGCATTGGATCAAAGAGCTCTACGATTGCGATCCTCGTCCAGTATTTCTCACAGGTCACAGTCTTGGCGGAGCACTCGCCACTATCTGTGCTCTCGACTGCGCACTCAAGTACCAGTTGGGCACCAGTGATATTTACGTCGCGACATTTGGCTCTCCAAGAGTAGGAAATTCTGCGTTCAGGAAGGTATACGACGAACTTGTGCCTGCTTCGTGGCGAGTATCAATCGCTGCAGATATTGTCACGACTCTGCCAAAGGTGGATTACCAACATGTTGGAAAAAAGATAATGCTTACTACCGCCGGAGACTTATTTATTGACCCCAACTCTTTGGAGCTTTCAATGTGGAGTGGTGATTCATTATCGTTTGTCCACCATCGGAAGGCCTCTTACCTCCTGGCGATGCGGTCTTGGTGCAATCGCCACGAAAAAGGAGCATATAGACCTCTCTTCTGGAGTTGGCCGTTTTCTGCCGATGATGAGCGACGGTGGCCAGCTGCGATTTCTACAGACGCAAGAGATGAGGTTCGTCGCGAACATCGACGCCATCTCCTTCATCAAGACGCTATGATTGATGCTCTGAACGAAACTAAAGCCGACAACATCGAAGAACGAGCTTTTGACAACTGGTCACGACTGACACGACGCCTTATTCTAAATAGCGCTGTACATAAGACTTAGCGCGTGTGTATGATATATATCTTTCTCCTTCCGTTCGATTGGGAACTGTTTTGACGGTGTACGCCGAAGGGATGATGATACTTTGAAACGCTTTCTTCGTAGTTATGAGGAGCGGTTGTGTTTATCCTCAGAACGTTAACTTGTGCAGATCTTTTTGGGACAGTTCCACGTTCAAAGGTTGTGCCCATGTAGATGTAGAGAACTTTGTCTTGACGTTTGTGTTTGCCCGCTCTAAGTGATCGATAGGGTCTTGCTGTTAGTACGTTGATTAGAAAACGGCCTGAAAAGGTTTTGGCCTTTCTAGTGAGAGAACATTTCTTTCAACAGAAACGCCATGTACGTGTAGCATGCCGGAATTAGGCTGTTCTGTCCATAAAAAGAGAGAGAGAGAGAAGCAAAAGAAGTGGCATTGATATTGTCCGTGCTTCCTAAAAAGGTATCCAGTTTCAACCATTCTTGTGTTTGCAAAACTCTTGCGGAACGTCTTAACTCCAGTAGAAGCTGGACAGGTAGCTACGAAGAATTGAACCGTTTTGATTTGTGCAGTAGATGCAAGATGCGATGGGCTGAGCAGGAAGAACAACTATAGTAGCTCTCGTAGAAATATCGAGACTATCTACGTCACTTGCAAAATTACTTCTAACAAAAGCAAGGCCTTGGTACCAGATTCACACCATGCTTTCAAAGGACAAACCTTTGCCTCACCCGGGTGAGACTCGTAGACAAGCAAGGCCTTACAAAGCTTTGAACTATTGCCTGCCTATTGCTTCTTCAAGGTGCTCTTCTGGTCTTTGCCGTGCTCAACTGACGACGGTGATGTCTTCTTAACAAAGTGTGTCCTGTAACGCCATTCAAAATCGTTTCCGGGCGATATTGGACAACCCGATACCAATACATGAAACGAGTACACCATCCCCTCTGCTTCGGACAACATCATCTTCATAGGCTTCTGAGTTTTCGGAATCTGATGCGTCGGCCACTGCATTTCCAAATACGCGTACTTTAAACTGGACGCCAAAGAAGGAGCGCAGATCTCGCATGAATTGAATGGTGGCATCACTTAGTCTGCCTAGTCTGACTCGGTTCAAGTCAGAGTCTGCCAGAGCGCAGTACAGAAGAGCCATACAGCCATTGTTCGAGTCAATGCACCCTCCATTGTTAACCTCCTCCAGGAGCATGCGGCATGCATTTTCCGAAACTTGTTCAGGGGTAGTATGTCTGTTGGAATTGGACCAATCCGAGCCTACAAGACAACCTTCAGTAGTCTCTGCAACGAATTGGATTCCAAACCCGATTCCACAAGCTTCATGATTATTGTGATCGGTGTGAATGTAAACATCGGGAGTGAATCGATTAAATATACGGCGAGCAACGTCCACCATGCGCGTTATGTGTGCTGGTGAGGTCTTGTTTGCAAAGGCAATACCTCGAATCCTTTTCACGAAACCTGGATCTATGATCTCTATGGGCTTTATCTTCGAGTTGAGTACATCGCAACGAAACTGTACAACACCACCATTGCTGTTTCCGCTAGCCTCGCCGTGTGACAAAGAGCGTTTCTTAATATCAAGCTGCGGGAGTAGAGGAATACCCACTGCGAGCCGACGTAAAAGGGGCACTGAAACAGAAGCAATAGTATCAATGCAAACGTCGGTGGCGGAGTGAGTGGCACCCCTCAGCGTAATATCAATAGAACGCTTCGCAAAAGGGCAAAGCATCAAGAGAGGTTCAAGATAATAGCATATCGGACGAGAAACATGACAATCGTGCACAATGCGATTTCCACCGATTAGAAAACCTGGAGTGTAGGACAAGGATGTTCCGGTTGCGTTGATCTTTATGACGGTGCCGCTCGTAATTTTGTCGAGAAGCCGCAAGAAACTTATCTCCGACTGCGACAGACCGGGAAACTGCGCATCATCTTCACGTATAGAATCGAATACCACTGGTCTGGATGATAGCGTGGCAAGCACCAGTCGGTGGCGAAGGAAGTTGCCGCCTTTGAAATTAAGCGATTTTCCTTTCGCAATGGCGACCATATTATGTTCACTCAAAGAGTGAGACCCGTGATACGCGAGGAAGAACTAATGCCGCATGTCGAGCTAGAGTTCGCAGCGGACATGCACAGGAAGGAGGGCTAGGGGCTACCTTCGGTGGCAGTTAATCATTGATGATGCTTGCTCAGTGGAGCAGTGCAGGACCGTCGGGGGTCTGACACGATTCCATGCCCGGCTGCAGTTTGGATCAAAAAGAAGAGGCTAAATTTGGGCGCTTTGCCGCAAGGCTGTGAGTTTGTACAGAAAACAACCCCAACAACAAGACAAATGGAGCGAAATTTTGCCAGCCATGTGCGCACCGGCATGAAGGTTACGTGCTGTCGTCCGCAGGACGTCATCAGTTTCTCTCCCTCCGCAACGAACGCTCCGCTCGCCGGTTCGGCGTGGATACTCATATTCCCGCTTCTGGTCGCACCTTCGGTCTCGCCCCATCCACAGCGTGTCTCGACAAGCGCTCGTCGTTCAATTAGTCGCACAGCCGTATTCGTTTCAAACGTCATCAGCATTTCGCTCTGCTGCCCTGCGTTGTCCCTTCGGCTTCTTGTTGAAACTCTTGAACCATTACTCGTATCCTACCCTCATTGACTACGTTCAACAAGAGCTACTACGCACATCAGTTGTTTCCAAGCTTCTTAAAGCTGTTCTGAGCTCATTCGCGTAGCTCGCCGGTATGTGGACGGGTTCCAGCGGCGCCTATCGAGCACCGCATCCGACACAAACCTCCGGTGATGCGCATCATACAATGTGGAACAACCAGGACACCCGACCCTCTGCCTACATGTGGGATAGAGATGACGTTTCAAGTCGCCTCCCACATCATCCCAACCCATCATCAGCTGCAAACGCCGGTTTAGAAGCAAACCAGCAGCATTCGAGACAACAAGACCTTAGTAACTCCGCAGACGGTATTCCAGACGCCCCAAGAACTTTTCCAGAACTGGAATCCATGTCTCTTCGAGATTTGAGGGTATTAGACGAGGAAAGGGCTCGCTTCGATGATTTTGTATCAAAACACCAGTATCAACAACAACTTGACTCTATAGTTTCACGAGAACGGAGTAATGTCGAAGCCTTTGAACGGGAGCACCTCGCAATCACAGCCAGAATGGATGAAGCTGTCGATGAGCAAGCGCTTGCAAAACTGCGCGAGAATGTGGCCAACCTCGAGGCAGAGGTGAGTGCATTGCAGAAACAGAAGGATGAATGGATGGAACAGAATTCCCCTGAACGCCTCATGGAAAGACTTCGAATCGCAATTAATGAGTCCGAGACGAAGTCGGAAGCATTAGAGAAATCTATGTTATCCAGCTCAATGCATTTTGATGATTTTCTCTCGCAGTATATTGCTTGTAGGCAAAAGTATCATGAACGAATATGGAAGTTGGAGCAACTTCAGATGGAGGTGAAGAAGAAATCCTTCGGACGATAACTTTTCCTCACCTATAACCGAGAGGGGGGCTTGAGGGAGCAGCGAGTTGGACAAACGATCATTTTCATCATATTCGATGCACAAGCGTGGAGTGCTCATCTGATTTTCAGGGTGGCGACAAGCTCAGGGTTTCGATTGAGCATCGCCTTGCAGCCATCAGCGATCATCGTACTCTGATGCCTTGAGCGAAACGCATATGTCAACGTAACCTTTAGGGTTTGAAGATATTTCGGCATCAGATTAACGGGAGCAGTCCCAAGGCCATTGGTATCGAGGCCAAGATAGTCTGTAGGCCCGACTAGAACTGGTCTTCTTGATATTCGAAGTCTAGTACCCACTCAGAGTCTCAATCGCATCTGATAGAAACTTGCATCGCATGAGCTACGACGGTACCAGGGACAATGGATGTCATGGTAGAGCAACGGGCAGAATACATGTACGATTCCAGTGATATGTTCGAAGGCTTGCCGTGTCACTGTTTGAGAGTGCCCTCTTTCCCCTTTCGCAGCTTTATAGACTATGGAAAGATGGTCTCAGAAGCAAAATGAACTTAACCATCCGCTGACGAGTATATAGGGCTTTGAATTGCGAGCTGCTTTGAGTTTATTCGAGTGGTGTAGTAGGCGCACGACCGCGTTAGCATCATTTTCGGAAGAAGAATGGTGCATATATATAAAGGATAGGTGACGATCGTTCTAGCGGCTTTCTTCTCGAAAAGATGGTAATAGAATGAACATGCTGCGCGCCGCCAGGATTACCAAGTCTGACTTTTCCGTCCATGAACTTTTCCTCGAGTTGCCTCGCAAACCCTGGAATGCGGTAGATTTCTAGGATGCGGTCCACTAGACACCCCAACCATTATGGCGGCAATACGGCGGCAATACCGCCGCTGCAGTCACAAAATAGGGTCACTCATTCATTCATTCTCACATAATCTCGTCCCTATACAGCTGAACAGGATCTTTGTCTCCCAACTTCATCATCATGTCCTACCTAGTGGCTTTCATCCAAAAAACAATCCACTGCTCTCTTCGCTCTTCAAACGTGGCCTCGCTTTCTGCCATTAGCCCCTCTTAGTTCATGCGCAGCCGTAAGGAACTAAATCTACTCATTGGATACCAAACTCCTGTGCTCTCTGTTGTCTCTCACATATACTTTGACCGCCACAGTTCACACCGGACATGTGGTGTTGCGGTTTTGTGTTCCCACACTCACGGAACGAAATGTCTTCGCTTAAATTCAGGCTTGCTGCCTGATGCCCTCCGCTCCAAGACTGGGCCCTTGGACCCTTTCAGAAGAGTATATGCTTCATTAAAGTTGCGCTCGATGCAAACTCAACTTCCAAAAATTTCTTGTGCTTCTTGTAGTTCGCTTTTCAGTTACATTCGTTGAGTCCCTCTCTCTCTCTCCCCTTTATAGTCATCTGCCCCCAATTACGAGGCAGAAGTAAGGCTATTTCTATGCCTAGAAGTAACCTTCTCTCCTAAAGAACGCCAAAAACTTCGACGGCCATTGCTTAATCACGTCTATCATGCGTTTGTCTTTTCTTTCTTTAGGGGCTGGTAATTCTTTTTCCCTGTTCTTAAAAACTTACATTCATCATCATCGTCATATTGATCATCAATGGCGGCAAATTTGCGTTTAAATTGCTTCGGATGGTATATGGCATCTATATGCAGTGAGCAATCTGAAGGAGCGCATTACGACGACAGAAGCTGTCTTAAGTTTTTTGTCGAGTTGCAGACCATACTAAAGAAGAAGAAGAAAATGTTTTTGGTCATTTTGAGAGGGGAAGGCTACTTTGAGCTAAAAAGGTAGAAAGTTTACCTCACTGGTGTTTCTTCCTCGTCTCCTCCTTTATTTCGGATTGTCGCTTCTAGTAACGAAACTGCAGTAAAGCTTCAAACGAGGCTTACTCTCTTCAAAAGGGCCAAGAAGTTCTGCGGGTTATGCCGAACCGAGTACTGAACAAACTTTTTGCTTCGCGTGGCTGACCAGCGAACAAGTCTAGTAGCTTCTTATATCCAAGATAGCGTAAAGTATCAAAGGAAGCTTTCTCTCTGTAAAGGGGGAAAGAATCTCCGTGAGTCGCGTCTAGTCAAGATTGCTGTTTCGTAATTGGGAACAACTTACCAGAAGAATAAGAAGAAAATTGACAAAAAAGAGGCGCATGCTCTACAAGAAAGACGGGAAGCAGCGATAGACATCTACATAGATGCACATCTGCAGGCCCGTATTTGTGACTGACTATTTTTCCAAATAATAGAGTTTGACTGACTACTTTAGCAGAACGACGAGTCCTCATGCTATTTTTTCCTTATTTTTAGAGCGTTGTGACTAGTCGATTGTCATTTTTGTTGACTAGTGACTACTCAATTTACAATTTTGATAGTCACAAATACGGCCCTGGATAGATGTGATGAAACAGCGAGGGTCAAGGTTTTGGCCTTTCTCATAAGGGTCTAGAGTTTTAGAATAACAAAACTCTGCTGCAAGTCGCAATAAGAGGTAGCAGACTGCAACAAAGGAGAAGAAGAAGAATGCACGAGTGCATGCTTGGGGAAAACATCTATAAAGCTCACATAATGATTACTAGCCCAGAGCCTTAGACCAGACTAGATGTGTCCCTGTGGACCGGGATGACGGGATATCTCAGAAGAGGTCGAAAAACGAGACATGTTAGGACTTCAGACGCTTTCTGCTTAGCGCGTGACTCGTTTGAGTGTAACCAACTTTTCCTAGTGTTTTCCAGACCGATTTTATCATGTCCTTAGTTCCAACTACCAGAATTCTCGTGTCGTCTTTCGGTTGTTCCGGTAAGTTATTCGAAAGATATGTTTCATCAGGGCGGCCATGGGTCCATCCATCTACCTTCTCTCTACTCGCAATCATCTTTACTGTAAAGTGCCTCGGATATGACTGTTGAAGTTCTGCGATTTCAGAAAGAAAAATAGCTTCCTCCTTATACCGTACAGAATACATTAAGGTTACAAATCTGTTGCGACGGAGCTCCTCTCTGGCGCAAACAAAACCTTTCGTTAGGCCAATTCCAAGAGCAATTACCACAACAAAACGACCAGGATTGTAAACAATCGGCTTGATTGGAAGCGGAAGAGGCCCGAAGATTACGATTCGAGACCCAATGGCACAGCCATCCAGCCATTCACTTGTTCCACCAGGGTAGATCTTCAGGACAAGATCAAATGAACCGGTCCTTGATGATTCGCTTGTGGGCGTATAGCTCCGTGGCTTGAACGGACCTGGTCGTACTAACTTGACGTGTTCGGTATGCTTAAAAGACAGCGACATATCTGACGGATAAGAGAATGTAAACATGCGTACGGGCAGAATTCCCTTCTCATGTGAAGAAGAAACAAGCGTCTTTTTGGCCACCAGTGGATATGAATGAAAAGGGGGAAGAGGCCTTATTTTTCGAATCGTTCGCTGCGGTGCCTCTTCCATGTTGGATTAGACGGCTATAGGTGGTCTTCCCCAACCAACGTGACGAAAAGCTTCGACGTGGAAAGAGACAACACAACTCCTGTGCAATCAATGTGGCATTAATAAGGTGCAAAAAGTATCCTTATCATTTGGTACCGAAGGCCACCGCTTTGCTTGACAAAAAAAAACAACGTGTTTTGACTCCTCTTTAAGTGTATATATGCTCTATATCTCTCTCAGTTATGAGGTAAGACGTATTGCACTCTGTCGACGAAAGTCTCTCTCTCTCTGCCAACTTACCTTTCCTGTACCTCTCTCCTTTATGGGGACACTAGCTAAACGACAACTAAATGCAGAGCGATCTTCATAGAAGCGCTCCCTCACCAGATAGATTGACACTTTTTCGGGCCACTTGGAAACAATATCATTAACGACAAGACCTCGTCGTTCGCTCAAGGGTGGCAGGGTAGGTCATCTTGAGAGTGTTCATATCGGGCACCGTAACAAGTAATGCGTAACATCATGCAAGACTCCAGGTCGACAGCGACAAACCAGAAGTTTCTGCAGCAGATGAGGCAAATGGATGTAAAACAAGTGAGTGTCCAAGGGAAAGCTGCGCAAGAACTACTGCTTCCCTTTGTGCTGTAACCTGGCGAAACATCTCTGGAAAGAAGGACAAGAGGAACTTGAAAATAGCGATTGTAGACGCTCCTCTGCGCACTTTCTGGTATATGTTACTATGTTTGGAAAGGTATTCTTGGTATTGTCAAAGATCTCGACCCAATACACAAGCGAAGCAGGGATAGTTCCTGGTACCAAGGAATCTAGCTGAGCTAGGAATTCAGAGCAATCAAAATCCGCGATAAGGGCCTAGTATTTTCTCATTGCAGCCCAGTAAGTGTAGTACGGCTACAAAGCAGAGCAACTTTTAAACGCAACCGTTGTTCTCTTTTCTCTTGTTATGCGAAATAGAAACCAAGTCTCCTTGGAGCTGCTACGGAACTCCATCAATGGCGATGATGACACTGATGTGATGCGTTCATCGTTGCGAGAGTCACTCGTTGATGTTTACAACGCTCCGATTGATGTTGGTTCTGCCTTATGTTCCCGACAATACCGAGTTACATTCCTTACTTCTTCCCTTGAAACCATAATTCCCATCCCTTCTGTTCTTGTTATTCCAAGGTACTTGAGGAGCATATCCAAGCTGCTGTACTTTGCAGGGAGATCAGCGGGAATCCCGATTCCGTCAATCTTATCACCTCTCGGAGTCCGATATTCTGCAATTGTAATCACAATTCCCCCCCCATCCGACAGTCCAAATATGCCTTGAATGACACCCTTCCCAAAACTCTTTTCACCAACAAGGGCTGCTCTGCAGCTATCTCGAAGGCCTCCAGCCAAAACTTCACTACTACTTGCGCTTTCGTCATCGATCAAAACCGCAAGATCGATCTTGTCATCAATTACTTGTTCACCCTTGACAACTCTGGACTTGTACGATTCTTGCAGGCCTCCTTCACGAGTGTTCCGGCCGCTTACACGGGCCACTGTTTGCCCCTCACCTTCTAACAAACCTGCAATCTCTAAAGCGCCTTCGAAAACCCCGCCATGGTTTCCTCGCAAATCAATAACAAACCATTCAGCACCATCTCCCAAAAGTTGTCGCAACGCCTTTGAAACTTCCGCACGACCAGATGCTCGAAACTCCGACAGGCGAATGTAGCCCATTCGCCCATCTGAACGATCCACAGTTGTAACCTTTGTTACAGCTGCAGGCGATCTTTCTGCCTGATACCTTCGAGTAAGAGTTGCATCCCCACGATCGCGGAATCGTACTTGCATAGCGCTTCCCTCTGGCCCTTGCATCCATTCAGCGACTTCAAAAGGCGAAACATTAGCTACATCACGACCATCAACTTCTAAGACCTGATCGCCACGTTTGACGCCAGCTTTGCCAGCAGCAGTGTTTTTCGGAGGTTCTGTTGCAACTATAAGACGGCCAGAGGCGTCGTTTGTCAAAAGTAGACCCACGCCGGACACATCAAATTTCCTGAGCTGCTCCATTTGTTTTGGGTCGAGTATACGAGTGTAGCGGTCATCCAGTCTTGAGACAGCCTTTCTTAATGCTTTGTAAGTTGAAGCACGATCAGGTAACGGCGAATTAAGAAGCTTTTCTAGCTGACTTTGCCAGTCTAGTTGATTAAAAGAAGGGTCTAAGTAGTAATCGTTAACAAACTTCCACGCTTGTTCAGCAAATTCATGTTCTGCATCTCTCGTAAAGTCAACAGCTGGGGCGGCTCGAATGGAGTGCACTGGTAGTGAAAACAAGGCAGCAGCTAGAGCGGTTGAAACAGCCGCTTTTCGAAATGGCAAGTTAAATGCTGACGCTGTTGGGCAAACAAATGAACACCTTGGTCGATATATTTCCATCACTATGGGGAAACTTGCGGGCCCGTATGTGCTCTCCCAGAACTTCAGTTCTCGACAGAGAGCCACTGTTGATCGCGGAGATCACACCCGTTCTAAGAGCCATCATAGCCAGATCCAAAAAAACTTTCATTGAAGAATTTTGCGTTGATATCTACGGTCACCGTAGTACGGTGTCCACATTGCGGACTACCAAGATCGTAGTCCACAATGCATGTGGACACGCAGTTGTACCAACGGTACGTAGATAATCCTGGTCATCAGCAAATGCGAAGACGCCGGGTCCAAACGATCGATCAGCTCGCCGTTTGCCCAGAGGGCAATGCCCAATCTCTTCCTTTTACCGCACAATTCGACACGATCTGAAGTACGCATCGAAATACACATCCCCGTTGTTAACGTTGCGCACAGGAGCATCGCAGGTTCCGAGCACAGCTTGAGGGCCGTCCTCGATGCTGTCGCATACCTCTGCTGACTCTGGTCTCCAAACGCTTGAATCGCTTCCGGACGACCACGTTAGCGCCAGCGAATCGATGGTGTGCTGCCACGCGGCATCACGTGATGTTAGCACCCTCTCGCCGCCATGCGAGTTCACCGCCCACAGCCGTAGCACAGACCAATCTTCCGAAACAACGAAAGTGCCGTCCGCGGTCACGGCCACCCGCGTCACTCCGCCCGTGTGATCTTGCAGCGGCTGACCGACGGTATTGCCACTTTCTGCGTCCCATATTCGAACCGTCCCGTCACGAGACCCTGAAACAATCCGAGTGCCATCGGCGTTCACTGCTACGCACTCTACCGGTTCTGTGTGACCTTCTAGCGGCTGCCCGACGGCGTTGCCACTTCGAGCGTCCCATACACGCACAGTCTTGTCAAATGAACCTGATACAATCCGATTACCGTCCCCGCTAACCGCCACGCATGTCACCGAGCGTGTGAAACCTCGGAGCGGCTGCCCGATGCCACTTCGTGCGTCCCACACGCGCGACGTCGTGTCCCAAGACCCCGACACAATCCGAGTGCCGTCCGCGCTAACTGCTACGCACCTTACCGAGTGTGTGGAACCTTGCAGCGGCTGCCCAACAGCGTCGCCACTTCGAGCGTCCCACACCCGCACCGCCCCGTCCATAGACCCTGATACAATCTGAGTGCCGTCTGCGCTGACTGCTACGAACGCCACCCACTCTGTGTGACTTTGCGGCGGCTGCCAGACGGGGTGACCACGGTGTGCGTCCCACACACGCACTGTCTTGTCTGAAGAGCCTGATATAATCTGCGTATTATCCCCGCTTAGTGCAACGCACCTCACCCAGTCTGTGTGGCCTTCCAACGGCTGCCCTACGGCGTTGCCACTGCGTACGTCCCACACCTGCACCGTCTTGTCGGAAGACCCTGACACAATCCGCGTGCCATCTGTGCTCAGTACCACGCAGTTCACCCAGTGCGTGTGACCTCGCAGCGGCTGCCCTACGGCGTCGCCACTTCGTGCGTCCCACACCCGCACAGTCTTGTCATGCGACCCCGACACAGTCCGAGTGCCATCCGCGCTTATTGCCACGCACTCTAGCGGGCCGGTGTGACCTCGCAGCGGCTTCCCGACGGCGTTACCACTTCGTGCCTCCCATACTCGCACCGTCGCGTCTCGAGACCCTGACACAACCGCATTGCCGTCTGGACTCATCGCCAAGCATCTCACCCAGTCGTTGTGACCTTGCAACGGCTGCCCGATTGGTTTCCCGCTCAGCGTATCCCACAATTGAACGGAGTGATTCCACATCTCACAGGCCATTCGAGTCCCGTCTGCGTAAAATTGGATGTAGCTTCGGTGATCTTCGCAGTCGTGCGAAACCGTTCGCTCGCAAGCCCCCGTATGCCTGTTCCACATACGAATACTTCCATAAGTACTTCCATGGTGCACTGTCACCACACTGCGCTGGTCAGGTAAGAACGAAGCAATGTGGAGCATTGCCCTCTCTTCTCTCACTCCCTCAAGTTCTTCATGTTCGTATCGATTGTGCTTTCGGTTATATCTACCCACGTGCATCGCATACTCGTCACAGTCCGCCCACAAAATCCAGATTTCATCCCCCTCCACACGAGTGCACACTACTTCTCCTGGGCCGTTCACAACTTCAAATGCGCCACCTCCAGCCTGTTCCAACAACCCCCCAGACGCTTTCAGCCATGGTTTCGGTGCACACATTTCCATCCTTTTCACAAATTCGTTCGTCGCCCCGCTTTGCGCTGAGTGGCGCAGCAACCGTCCGTGCAGTTGGAACCAAACCTCTTGCGGGTTGTTGTTGACAAACCTTGCGCTTAGCCTGACAGCCCTACCGATCATTTCTAGATGCTCCTTGCGGTCTGCACAATGAGGAGCATTGTCGTCACTCAACGCTTTTCCGTGCTCCAAGTCCTGTTCTACTCCAAACATTCCGCCTTTTACCATTCTCTTCACAATCCATTGTGGATGGGATAAAAGCGCAGTATCTTATCCGTATATCCTGCCCGTCTCAGTATTCTGCACACATTATTGTAAATGTAACCATCATCTTCAACATTCTACCACGCATGGTTCAAGGTTGAATATCCCGTAGGTCCCTCGATTGGCGCCGTTGCGACTTCTTGTTCCGCCCCTCCCTCCATTTTCATATTCTCATGTTGATAAGACATATCAGCATTTCTCTTCCCTGATGTCAGCTCATCATCTCCCTTGCCTTTTCGATCATATGAGATGTAGTTGCTAACAAGCTCTTGAAAGAATGACTGCGTTTCATTCTTCTCAGCGGCTTTCCAAGTTGCGATATCTAAAATTAAGTCATGTAGCTTAACAAAAAATGATCCATCTTTCCTGGTCATTTCCACAACTGATACATTTGCCAACCATTCCACAATCTTTCTAGTTTCTCTCAACGTATCCAAGCCCCAAAGCTTCTGCAGCATCTCTCCTGGTACGGATTGCTGTTTCTGAATAACGCACAAAGCCCGGAACTTCTGCTCAAAATCGACTTCTTTGTTTCGCTCTTTCAAAACTTGAAGAGACATATCCACAATCCTTGGTAGTTTGCCATAGTCGTCAGCTTCTTCATCCATCAAGTCCCTTTCATTGGACAATACATCTCTGTAACACTCTGACAGAGCGTCTTGCTCGTTCAAGTACTGACGTGAATACTCCCATACAGAACCACCTACAATCCCGAACCCAAGCGGAAGGCCACTACACAGGCTAAGAAAATAGTTTAGTGCTTTCTCATTCTTGCGGTCAAGCTCAATACCTTCTTCGAAGCCAGCGTGTTTCAGAAACATTTGCCGTGATAGTTCCCCGAAAGTTTCTCTTGCTTCGAACTTTATCACTTTGTCAGCGCGCCTCAGAAAATGCTCGTCTCTCGTTGTGTATACCAATCTACTTTTCGCGTTCACAATCAGGCCAAGCGTCGCCAACACTTTCGAGTCAACTCCATTCATTTCCCAAATGTCATCAATCAGAAACAAACATCTACGTTGTCCAAACCAATTTGCAGCCTTCTCGCATGCCTCTTTAACAAACTTGGCAGCCTTAATCTCCCTCTGTAGTTGTTCTGAACCTCCGGTGCGATCAACAATCTCCGCGATTCCCTCCACTATATCCGATGTTCCGGCCTCGTTCCCAAGCTCAACATACAGGATACCATCCGGAAACGCCTGTTTGACTAGAACGTCATCAGCAAGTCCCTTTATAGCACAGGTTTTGCCAACCCCACCTTTTCCAGAAGCTACCACAGCAACTATTCGACTCCCGCTATCGCCCAAAACTGCACTTCTCAGCTTTCCTTCGCATGTGGTGGCTGAACAATAGTCCAGAGTCAGCCTGGGAGGATTTGGTGGCACCATGTTCACTGCGATGTACCCATTTTGGTGCTGAGGTTCAGCATCCTCCACTGGATGGCATTTGTTAATTAAATGAGGCATCTCTTCTCGCAGATGTTCTAGAATTCTGTTTTCAATCAGTTGAAGGAAGGATTCTCTAGTGGCGACCATGTGCGGACGATCGCGATTAGAAGCGCCGAAGTCATTTTCGATGCTCCAAATGGTAGTGGCTATGTCTAACGCCTGTGAAATGGCCTGGAAAGAAATGAGGCCACTCATGGCCCGCGTCACCAACCCATGCTTAACAAAGAGGCTGCTGTAGGCGTCGAACATGTTCGGATCGCGGCAATCACGTGTGGAAAGGCGGTAAAACATAGGGATGAGCAACGGAGGGGTCTCATCGACGACCACAGCGCGATCGTAACGGTCCACAAAGCACAGAAGCTCACGCATAGGCCACTCTTTGGCAACGAATTCGGGGCTCATGATGAAGATGCCGACAGGTGCCGTTTGCATGGCTTCGTACATAACTTGTGGGCAATCGTCGCCGAGACGAAAAGACTCGACGTCGAAGAAGACAGAAATACCATGGTTGCGAAGACGTTGGTACAATGGACGAGCAATGGTTTCCTTGTCTTCTCCGGCATGGCTAAGGAAGATAGCGAACGACTGCGTATGCGCAGGGGATGCGTTTGGGGGAAAGGAAGAGAGATGAATGTATGTCATCACGACATTATGATCGTCTAGATGCGCGAGGTGAGAATATGTGCAGGGCTGTGCTTGGGATGACTGCTGTGGAGCCCAACGAAGAAGAGGGATAAAAACATGCAAGGTTAGCTCTGCTGAGACAGCTGTGGGACAAGTAGAGGGACAAGCTGGTGCTCATGGAGACATGGCAGGCTCTGGCCGAAACATGGAAAGGAATTGAAAGGTATTCCTTAATAGCAGCTGAGCGCAGGAGCCAAGTTGGCTGAATCTATAAATGCGGAACCTCTCCCGAACGATACGAAATGTGAAGCAATAGTTGTTGGAGCGAGAGGGTGGGCCCGAAACAAGGAAAAAGGCAGGGGTTACGGAAGATGAAGGGAACAGAAGCGTTTTTGTAGTTGTGGCTACGGTTCTCGATAGATAAGATGATATCGAGTGGTCTCAGTTGAAAAAACAGAGCTTCATCATGATGATCAAGCCTGCCAGAACGTGATCGGCCTGAGCCACTCCGCGTGCACTACCTACAGTATCATACGATGATGATCATCGCGTACCCTTGGTACCTGAAAACGCCATCTTGGTGTTGGCGTCGGCGGTTACAGCCAAAGGGGGCAAAAACGATAAAAATAAAGTTTGCTCTCGTAGAGTACCAGTCCAATCGGACGAAGAAGCACTAGCCAAATATAAGCTTACGCAGATAGAGTACGGCAGAAGCCAAACAACAAAAGCACAAACACAAGAACAGAGGAAAGATACCAAACGATGGACAAAAAGATAAAAATAAACAAACAAAAATAATATATATAATAAGATATGAATAAAAATGTGTCACAATTCAAAAATGAAAAGTAAGACTAGTGCTCTAAAAGAAAGTATTTTTTCTTTCTAAGTGTCGCACAATGACGGCGGTTCCTGTAGTAAACGCGCAGATCGTAAACTTGTCGCAAGTTTTGCAATGAATATCCAGCTCGGTATAGTTTGCAAGGCGCAAAGCTCGGCGATGCCAACGGCCGTCTTGATGGACTTCAAGCTGACGCTGACTCTGGATCTTGATGTCACAGACACGACAGCGTTTGAAGATGCGATTACACAGCGGAGAGTTACGACAGTGCTTGTCCTTCTAAGTGGCTACGCCAAAGATATGGTGCTCGCGTGGCACGTCAAAAAGCTGCACAGCCGACTTTCTTCTCTGCAGAACGGGATCGGTGACTTCTTCTAGACGCTCGTTCGGGTCAACCACGGATGAATACTCGCTGGATGAAACGAAAGACTTTGGCACTTGATGTGAAACAAACAAGAAGTTAGTAGTCACACAAAATGCCAAAAAAGCAGCTGAGAACCACTTACTCTTAAGCGATTGCCTCAGCGCCATAGGTTAATAGAAACCTTACGCCGTATCACACAATCTTTCTAGCAACAACAGGTGCAAAGCAACACTATGTGAAGAACGGAATCGCAACGCGAAAGAACCAGTGAAACCAGAGTCCAAGGCCGAGACGAGAGGCAAGGGAACAGATGCTGGCAGGAAAAGCCCACATGACGACGAAGGAACGGAGAGGAGCAACAACAAAAACAACCGTGGGGTATGAAAACGGGAAAGAAACGATAACGGGAAGAACTACAACAAAACAAACCACCACGGAGAAGACGGGGAGACGGGAAACCAAGAAGAACGAACTGTGGAGGAGAGAGGCACGCCCGCACAAGTTTGACCCAACGGTAGGGTATTACGGACGTTTTGCCCACTCACAAGAGACGAGCCCAGACGAGGGCCTGTGTGAGTAGCAGGAAACGTTGGGGGCGGTGAGACCAAGCCGCCAAAGGGGGAGAGTGAGAGAGGTTGAATATGAGGGGAAGAAGGTTGAGACGACAAAGGGGAAAAGAGATGAGGAGTAGGCGGGGGGGAGGTCGTCGAAGGGGAAGTGGTCTGGTCGGAGTTGAGTCGGAGGCGACTGCTCCGGCCCTTTTATGCACAACCGCACCATCGATTCCAGACGAGAATCGACGGTACGGTTGGCTTGGCAAATGGATGCGTTGTATCTACCGTACTAGCCTATAAGAGTAGTAGGTGGTAGATACTTTTAGCGCATATGCTGCCACAGAGGGTGCCTACGCAACGCGGTACACAGCGTGGAATGCACGTGTACTTGCGCAAGCGCAGGCGCCTCCCGTGGGTGACCACGAATTTGGCAATTGACAGCCGATGAGGTCGGGTGGTCAGCGTCGGAGCGCTCTCTGCCACTTAAGTAGAGAATCTCATGTTGCCCTGCTTGTAGTTGTGGGGCAAACTCGGAAGAGTGAAACCCACCAGACTGTCCGAAGGTCCGCTCTCGTGAGAGATGGCAGACCAGTGACAGAGCCCTCTGTACCACCGTAACTCGGTTGTAAGGCCGAAGTGGCAACTGGCTATACCTACAGAGGTGATAGGCCACGTGGTGAGGAAACGATGAGAAACTCCAGAGATGGGGTGGTATCGGCAACGATGAAACACGACCAACGACAGGTGTAGTCCCGAGAGGGAAAGCAACAGAAAACAACAACCAAACAACACCCACACGCGACGGGTAGGGCCTCCTCGGCACTGTGCCCGGAGCGGGGCGAGATCCTCCAACGGTAATGCACGGGTTTCCGTAAACACGGCAAAACTCTATACAGAGTCGGATCACTTCGTAATCTAGTCCTATACCTCCTCGGTACGACCCTCAGGTCCCGACATCAACGACAGATGTTCCTCAAAGGTACCGAGAGGGTAGGACCACCGTAACCAGACGTGGCTATACTCGCGAGAGTGATAACCCACGTAGGCGGTTGGCGCCAGAGCCTCACTCGTGTAGAGTCCATTCAGAAGAGCGCTACTCGACAAAGAGTTCACTTAGAAGTGCTCGGGTTGACTTTACAAAGGTGCTCGCGACGACGAGGTCGAGCTCACCTAAGTAGGTCTAAACTAACTATGTACACGTGGTGCACACCCGCAGGGGTCCGTACACGTGGCTAGCCCAGTGTCAGGCACCTCAGGTGCACTACCTATTGTCCCGTAATATGCACACACACGGTGGTGTAGTACACGCGTCCACCTAGCGGTATTGGCCAGCAATGGCAACCCTGATTACAGGTAACTGTGGGAAAGCCATTCCAAAAGTAACCGCCAAAATTGGGTCCAACTCATAACTCTTCGAGTGCATCCTCGTATCACTCCCCTGAGTATATGAGGCGCATCATCCTGATAACCACGCAAAATGCGTTGCTCTACATCTCCCCCTCCTTAGAGCCGAGAACGACTTCGAGGCTGAAGTTTTGTGCGAAACGCAAGTACGTAAATACGTCACAATCATGAGCGGTACCAACTCCTCGGTTTCTATACCTCGCAAGCGCGATACACACTCAAGCGGACAGAGTATTCAAGTATCCGAACTCGATCACAGTACATCATCTGTCATTCCGATGAACCCAAATCAGTTTCCTCATCACCCGACGGGTCAGGCGAGCGCGTCGAACTACCCTCAGCCGGGTTCTGCGACGGCTCCACTGCCTCAGTCTCAACCGATGGTCCCGGTGAACGTTCCGTTATGGAATTCAGCGCAAGCGATGCCGCTGATGGCGAACCAAGCTGGTTGGATATCGAGGGAATCTCTCGCAGTACGCGATCCACTCCGTGATGGGTTTGCGTTCAGCCGTGCACCGTGGTTTCATCCGGTAGCTGTTAACGATGACACTCTCCTGGAGTCGTATGCCGAAAACGGCTTCCTACCGGGCGCTCTGCCGTTAGCGGTAGTGCAATCCCCAGAATGGAAAGTTCGTATAGCGATCGACCCGATGCTCCTCCGGTACGATACCCGCGAGGGTGAGAACCTGAACACCGCGCGCGCGGAACACGCGAAGTTGGCGTACAAGAGACTCAGTCGAGTGCACCTCGAGCACCTGGTTCCACCGTCATATGGGTTCGATACTCCGTTCTACCGTACTTTCGGTGAAGTCCGATATGGAGACAACTTGGCGACGTTCGACCATGCGCGGTACGCTGGCGATGGCCCGACCACATCGAGGTTGATGTTGTGCTGGAATCGGCCCATACTCCGAGCGGAGTTCCGTTATCTTCGCAAGAACGCTTCCCAGGGTGGGTTCGTCAACCGCATTCGGTTTGAGCGGAAAGCTCGTTCCCGTCATGGGTATCTGATTCCGTACCCGAATATCGAGACCGAGAGGTACAGACCGCAGGCCTTTGTTGGACGGTTCCCCCCTCTACCAGATTGGTGGCGTGATGTGGAGGTACCCAAAGGGTGTTTTGCAGAACTGCCTCCGTGCTTGAGTTACATCGGCTCCCGATTGATCAGCGATCCGCGTTCAGGATGGTGGGGTCTGGTAGCCGGCGAGTGGGTGGCACGCGTAGCAGCGTTTCTCCTCTGGGAGGCTTACGACAACTACCGTGTTTGGTATATTCCGCCGATGCTTCGCAGCATTATCCGCTCGCTGGATTTGCACACTCCCTTGGGGTCCGAAGAGAACGTGGATGAGATCCATTACATCTTGGATGTTATCGATGGAGTCGATTGGGAAACGGTGCCCCGTTCGCAGCGTGGGAAAGGTCCTCGTCGTCACTACGACCGCTCACCCGGTAGGAGACATCCCACCGCAGGAGATTTCGTGTATTACGACCCATGGGAGGGTACGATGACGACTAGTATGCCGAGTGGGCAGCGAACCAGCCACGGTCGATTCCAGACAGTCACCCCGTTGGGTTCATGTTCAGTGACAACTGGGTCGCCCCAGTAGATCTGGATGATCCGAACATGAATACCGGTGGATGGCGGCGGGAGCACTCGTCGAGATGGACCAGGAGTTGGTGAACGACCTACCGGCGGCGAATCAGGTGTTGCACGCCAGCGGCGGGGTACCCCAGGCTCCTGTGGGTTGGAATGTTCCGACTCAAGCGAGTGTTCCGGTGGTGGGTCCGGCCCCTGTAGCGGCTACCGTTCCTTCGGTCCTGCCGGCCCCGACAGCTCCGGTCGCTCCGGGAGATTCTCCGGCGAACATCGCGATGTTGCGCGCCAGTCTCCAGAACGCTGGAATTATCGTGCCCGATCATCTCACCACTATGGCAGGGATACTGGCTTACGCCGTTCCGCACCCTTCGCAGGGTCCCTCCGGTAGCGGCGGTGCCGGTCCCTCATCGGGGGTGTAAGATGACCAGCAGGGCTGGAGGACTTGGTCCTTAGTATAAGATAGAAACAGTAAAACCATCTAGTGGTAACCTTCCCTTCACCCTTTTGCCTGTTCTCCACGAACTTGATCGATCTTCGATTACTTCTTCACTCACACTGTGTTCAAGTGTACTTCACTTCTTTGGTGCTTCTTCTACTCTAACCGTTTTAAATCGGTACAACCGGCATTTCGGTATGCTCTTCTTTCTTTCTTCTCACTTCCTCTAGTTAAGTCTTCACCGCTTCATTGGTCTTCTTCCTTCATTCATCCCCACACAGAAGGGGTCAACTCTCCATTCTGAGTCTTCCGCATCGCGGTATAGTTGAAAGCTCCTCACCGGGAACGGTTCTTATCCCACCTGGGCTTGGTCCAGGTTGGACGGCAAGGCTGACCGAGTGCGACGGTGGTATGAAACGATCTTCGACCTAGGTAGGTGCTCGACCGGCTCCATGGTGTCCTCCTCGGCGGAGTAGCCATACCATCGCACTTGGTACAGTACCGTCCCATCGGGGTCTACAACATGACGTACGATACGTTCGATCACGTATTCCTGCGGATACACCTCGGTGTTTGACTGCTCTCCTTCACCCATTGTGGTTTCGTACCTTCGAGGGTGGCGAGGTGGTGGCCGGCTAACCTCTAGAGGGGTTCCTCTTGGACTTAACCAGTCACGACTCACTAGGAGTTCCTCGCTGCGCGACAACTACAACTTACGCCAGGAGCATCCAATCTTCAACCTGAAAGGTTCTTCTTGAAGTACTCTCCTTCTTGAGTCTGACGAGCTTCGGCTCGTTTTGGTTGAGCTTCCAACCGTCCAACGGTAGCTTCGGGATTCTGAGCTCCCTCTTGCTATCCAGAAGGATCGTCCGTGCGACGGAGAACGGGCAGGGTCTCGCTCGTGCGCCATGGAGGCGGATTGACCAATCACGGTGCATATCGCGGCCTTCTGGTTGGCCAGGCGGTGGCACGTGTGAGCCACGAGTTACCCTAACAGGTGTCCGTTCGCCTACGGTTGGCGACCGTACATCGTGCACCGTGCACGTGTGGTACTCGCGCACGCGACTTACTCTCAGCAGTTCCCCGCGTCGGCGGTGCTTTCCATACGTCACCACGTCATACAACGTGTTACTCTCCACTTGGGTGTGTCATGAGTCCTCTGCCACGCGGCGTGGGTGCACCATCGACGGTTTCCAAACTCGTACTTCGTACTTCACCTTTCCAAGGTTGTTTTCCCAAATAATACGCGAGTAAGTACGACTTCTCGTTTCCTCATACCACGGCGGGGTTAACACCGGTCGGTAACATTGAGCTGATCTACCGCTTGCGGCTCTGCGTTCTCCGGGAAGCCCGGGTCTACAGATACTGTCTTCTCCGCTCTGCGGGTGGTGACCTCACTCAGTTGTGGTGTTCCCGACGGGGTTACGTTATCCACAGCGGTGTGTACCCCCTGGGTGGGTCGTGTCGTTCCCAGCGCATTGCTCAACGAACTCGACGGAGTATCACCACGAGGTACAGCGCCTCGGCGCACCACAACGCTATCGGTAGGGACCGCGAGATTGGTGGCGGTACCTTGCGACAGAGTGTGACCGTGCGACGCCGGTGTAACGGGTTCCGTACTTTCCTCCCCCTCCTTAGGCGGTGGCACGGGAGCCACGACGTCCGGTGGGGGGTCAACTCTAGTTGAGTTTTCCTCTTCGTCTCCCGCAACGGGTTGTGCTACCCGCGTGGGTGATTCTGACTTCGGTAGATCCGATAAGCCGCGATCAGCGCGGAGAGTCGCAGGGCGCGAAGATACGACCTGTTCGTCCCCTGTAGCTTCACCCAGTTGGGTGTTAACGTGAACGTAGGGTGGTGGTGCCAGCGCGACACGGTCTAACGATATCCGTTCGTGGAGATTATTGATATCCAATACTACGGTATCGTCCGTGACGGAAATAACCTTGTAGGGTCCTTCCGCGATAGGCGAGAGCTTGTGGCGGCGTTCCTTCTCCGGATTATAGTATTCTTTGCGGAGAAATACCATATCGTCTGGTTTGACCTTTGGTAATGGGGTCTTAACCTTCGCATCGAAGTTGCGCTTATAAGCGGCCTGCGCCTTATCCATCGCTGTGCGAGCGACCGGTACCATTTTGGTTAACCAATCCTTCCAAGCGTTCCTGTATAACCCAACAGACGGGTACGTAGAAAGCGTTTCTTGAGCCTCGATTGCAACCGGTGGCGGTACTCTTGACAATACCAACTCAAAAGGTGCTACTTCGTTACCCGGTGGACTTGGGTGTTGTACGCATACGTAATAGCGTCCGTATACAAATCCCAATCCTTAGGATGATCTGCCACATAAGATCTTAATGCATTCAGCATGGTACGGTTAAATCGTTCTACCTGACCATTTGTTTGGGGGTGGTAGGTGGTCGTAAATAAATTCTTGACACTCAAGATGCGACAGACGTCCTGGAAAAACTTCGACGTGAACTGTGAACCGTTATCTGATAATAGATGAACCGGTGGACCGTACACAAAGACCCAGTGGGTGACAAAAGCTTGTGCAACCACGGTGGCCGTAATCCGTTTCAGCGGGACTGTCCGTACCAACTTAGAGAACCGATCGGTGATAACCAGAAGGTATCGATTACCTCTTGCGGTTCTGATCAATTCACCTAAGATATCGATAGCGATAAACTCCAAAGGAGACCGTGCTGGGAACAGCGTTAACTTCTTCGAGTACTTACGAAGTTTCACGTTATTCTTAGCGCACTCGGTGCAAGAGCGTCGTACTGCGTAGCAGTCCAATGCCATTGACGGCCAGTAAAAATCCCTACGCAGGGTCAAGTATAGTTTTCGACCTCCTGGGTGGGCTCCTACCTTCACATAGTGTGTCATTACCAACACACGGTTTTGCAGCGAGTATGGGACCACAATTTGGGTATACGCTTCGACCAACCTAACCAGGTACCCCTGATCGTTAACCTGAAAAGGTATACGATCTCCTCCATTGAGACGAGCGCGAATTCGCGTACAAAACTCATCCGTTTGCTGTTCTCGGATCATCTCCTCGGGAGTGATGGGTACAAAAGATCCAGTCAAGGGATCCAACTTCTCAGAAGTGAGC
Source organism: Gracilaria domingensis (assembly GCA_022539475.1). NCBI lineage: Eukaryota > Rhodophyta > Florideophyceae > Gracilariales > Gracilariaceae > Gracilaria > Gracilaria domingensis. Next base: position 68,049 of record VCMS01000248.1, on the reverse strand, counting down.
AGGATGTCGTCACAGATGTCATCCGACAAGGATTCGACCCAACCTGCTTGTTCTTCCACCATAAAGCATGGTATGTCCAGATCGTCAACTGGTGCCGCTTCTGCGTCTGTCCCCAAGCGGGAGAGTGCATCTGCCTGCAGATTCAACGTTCCTTTTTTGTACGTAACTGTGAAATCGAACTCCGATAACCTCAAGTGCCAACGCATCAAGCGTCCTGATGGTTCCGAGATTTCCATGAGCCATCGGAGAGATGAGTGGTCCGTATGTACCGTAAAATGGTTGCCCATAAGATATGGCCTCAGTGTAGTTAGAGCCCATACAACGGCTAAGCACTCTTTCTCCGAAACTGAGTAGTTACGTTCGTGTACGTTCAAGGATCGCGACCAGTATCCAATTGGATGTCTCACGCCGTCTTCCGTGACCTGAAACAGGGCGCAACCAACCTGGTGTGCACTGGCGTCAGTGTCTCCTTCGAATGAAAGTCCTAGCTTAGGCAAAGCCAAGATTGGCGGTGACGTTACTGCGTCAATTAATGCCGAAAAGGCAGACGCTTCCGCGTCGCCTAGGGGTTCCAGTTGAACTGGTTGACCTTTTCTCAAAGGTGGTTAAGGGGGGTCGCAATATCTGCGAAGTTCGGGACAAAACGCCGATATACATTACAAAGACCCAGAAAACTGCGGAGTTCCGTTTGTGTCGTAGGGTGTTTCGCTTCCTTCAGCGACTTCACGCGAACTGCGTCAACTGAGAGCTGTCCAGGTCGAATGATATGCCCTAGGTATTTGACAGAATCTGTGAAGAACTCGCACTTCTTGAGTTTCAGCGTGATGCCCGCGTCCCTGAGGACTCTCATGACGTCCCAGACGTGTGTTAAGTGGTCATCAAGGTTATCGGAGAACACGATGATATCGTCAAGATACACCAAGCAGGTCTTCCACTTGAATCGAGCCAAGAGGATATCGATAGCACGTTGAAACGTAGCCGGTGCGTTGGTTAATCCGAACGGCATTCGTTTAAACCGGTACAAACCTTGGTGGCACACAAAAGCAGTTTTGTCCTTATCCTTTACACGGATCGGAACTTGCCAGTATCCCCAATTGGCATCCAAGGCGGTGAACACTGTAGCACTCCCAAGCGAGTCAATGTATTCGTCCATCCTGGGTATGGGATAAAAGTCTTTGACGGTGACCGAATTTAGACGACGGTAATCAATACAGAATCGCCACGATCCGTCCGCTTTTGGAACTAGCACCACGGGTGAGGCCCAAGCGGATTGAGCCGCCTCTATGACGCCAGCGCGTAACATCTTCTCAACCTGAGATTGCTCTTCTTCCCTAGCTTTGGGACCAGCCCCGTATGGGTGTTGGAAATGGGGCTAGTACCTGGAAGTAGGTCAATACGGTGTTCCGTGATTCCAATTGTCCCGAGGGATCCATCCCACATGGGTGTGAACTCCCTCAACATTTCTCTTAGCTTACCTCTATTAGATTCAGGTACATGATTAAAATTCAACTGTTCCAGTTCCTTGACAGGGTCTGTATCTTCCGTTCCTGGTGGCAACGCTTTACCCTCGGTGGGTGCCAGCGATTCGGTAACTTCGCTCGCCGGGGTAACCGATGCGGTAAAAGCGGTTTCCGCTGATCCCTCCCCCTCCTTAGCATCGGTTATACCGAGAACGTCCGCAACGGGTATCTTCGTCGGTACGATAGCAGCAGGGTGTGGGAGAGTGGTACCAAGGATTTGGTTTTTAGCTAACCACTGTCGGGTTGTGCCAAAGTTGGCGACCAAAACTCTGAATGGTTTGTCGGGTTCCACCGAGATTACTCCGTTCGCCAAAGCGAGTTGCTTCTGATCATACAATGATGGCAATGGTTGTACCACACGTAGACCAGACTGCTTAGTAGTTATGGTGACCCAAACTTGGGATTGCGCAGGATTGTGATGGCATGAGCCACATGGAGCTTAGATGATACCGGGTCGACGGTTGGAACTTCCTGTGCAGCAGGGAGCGGGACGCGCTTGCGTGTAGCTCTCTTTAGCGGTTTCCTTACAATCGGTATTTCGGAACCATCATCCATGGTAACAACTCGAGCTCGAGGTCGAATCGCTTCAACAAAACGATCAAAAAGTCACAACCGAGTATCACCGGTGCGGCAATGCTTTTGCAAACCATGAAATCCACTTTAACCATACAGGTTCCTAATCGTACCATGAGAGGTATGTACCCAGAGTACGCAACGGGTTATTGTTGGCATCCGCGATGTCCAAACCTGGACCATGACGAATTTCATCCCGTAGCGCGGGTGGCACCAACTCAAGGTGAATCAGGTTCGGTGCAGCTCCTGTATCCAACACAGACAACTGTCGAACCATGAACTGGTTAGACAAGCCAAGATCGGCATAAACTTTGTAGTTTCTCTTGGCCATCACAAGAACTCTTTCCGGAATACGGAGATTACGGGACCGTATCCACGGACGACGTAGAACCGAAAGTGTTCTGAGCTCACGTCAGTTGTAGCCGCTATCCTTGAAAGGATTCTAACAGCTGGGAGCGAAGCTGTGACGCCTCGGGCGCCTTCAACTTCGGCTCGGAAGGCACCCTCCCGTAGGGGAAACTCCCGAAGTCAGTTTTTCTGAGCGGGGCTCACCGAATTCGGTGCCTGAACTCCGTTCGGGGGCCTAACTAACCCCATGCGTGGGTACTTCGCCTTGAACCTGGTTCGAAGGTGCCTGTGCCGAAACGGAGGGCTGAGCATAGACCGGAACCGGTAATCCCAGTTCAGCTCTGGCCTTATCATATTCCTTTCGTGGAACAGATTCCTTTTCCTCGGGCGTGAGGGCGTCGTAATACGCAATAATTTCGGCCGGTGCGACGGCGGAAATACGCACTGCGTCGATACGTGACCTGGAAGGTAGCACTGGTAACATATGACCGAGGCCGGTTTGTCGCGAGGGCGATTGTCCACTCGACGTTGTGGTGCTGTGTCCTTCCACCCTGGGCGGTTCAGACGCGACGAATTGTTACGTAAGGCAGCGGGGCTGCAGGCACCCGGACACCTTGGGCATACAATGCGGGGTCTTCTTCCGTGCTCGGAATCGAGGTTGACGGCAGGTCCGTAGATCCGTAGAATCGGGGTTACTTCCGATGAAGTGGACGTTATCAGCATCACCGACAGCGGTTTCACGTCGCAAAACCGACATCGATGGTGACGAACTCTCCGCGAGTAGCGCTTTCGAGCGGCGCTGGCCCCGGGTTGCGGGCTCGATACGTCTCTCCTTCCGCCTGGGCGTAATTAACCAACTCTAGGTACGTCATTCGGCGTTTTTCCTCGGTCGGCGAGCGACCAACGACCGAATGGTGGGGTCCAAACCATCACAAACATGGTACACCGCTCCTGTGCGGAATCACATTACCAATCGGTGAAACGCTTTGTTCAACCGCGTTGAATAAACCGTTTCAGATTCTCCACTCTCTGTCTAGTGTCGCGAACAGCAAGAGAGCGCTGTAATCGCGTTGGAAGTCGCGTACGACCTGAGAAGGTAGTTCACGGGCTTCCGGCCAACACGTGACTCCTCCTTCCGAGGCCTCTCGAGGTTCCTCGAACTGAGTTGTACTGATCTCCGCAGTCCCTGTTAGGAAGTACGGCAGTGCCACATATGCCTGTGCTTCACTCATACGAGTATATCGGCCTCCTGGACGAACCTGGCAAGGAAATCCAAGATAAGGATAGGATCTGTCCCCGAGAACTTCCTTGTTTCAAGGTAACATTCAACCTTCGAATGTAGTCCTTCACCTTACCGGTTCCTCGCGAGGAGCGATTCGAAGTAACATCCTCCAACCGATAATAGCGGTACGACAACAGCTTTGTGTAGAGCGGGTCCGTCGGCTTTAACTCTTTGAGTCCCAAGTGGCGCCGTCCTTTCACGGTGATCCCATCACTGCCTGAGTAACTGCGTCGCTTTCGGACCGTGTCGAACGTGACCTATGACGGTTGTCATCACTATCAGATGAATCTGACGAACTGTCTTCAGTCATGCCGCTCGAGTCAGAGCGCGATGAATCCGAATCATAGTGAACTCGTTTGGGTGTCGACGTTTCTGCTTCACCGAACGATGGTCTTCATCCGCAGATGGATTTCCTTGAGGAACCTGTGCGTCCACAGCTTCATCCATGCGGATTGTATCCTCCAGCGTTTCCAAGCGCGAACGAATTCGACCGATATCGGTGCGCATTTCCTCGACAAATGCCCGGTACTCCGTGACGAAGACGTCTGCGGTACCCAGATTTTCCATAATGGAATTCACGTCCCTTCTCAGAAGACGTAAGTCTCCTGAGACATCCCTCACCTGGGCATTATCTACCTGCGTCCTCAACGATTAACATCCTGTAGAGTTCCACGTGAAGGTCAGCGTGATTAATATCCAAGCGGGAATTCCAACCTAGCCAACTCGGCTACGCGATAGAGTCGTTAGGGTTAACCATGGATGGTGTCTCCAGACGACGGGTTGAGCAGAACCTACATTTCCTTAGGTGGTTTTTTTTTTTGTTTTTTTTTTATGTTTTTTTCTTCCGTACTGAACGCGTTCTCGGGGGCGGGGTACGACACTCAAGAGGTTGCGCCTCATCTGGGATAGACCGGGACGTCGGTTGCACGGGTGGAACGCGCTGACGACCGCTCGGGAGCGCGGAACGCTCGAGACTCGAGGGGTTGCGGGCTTATACTGGAAACAAGTAAGCAATCTGATCCAGATGATCAGTTAAACNTTGTTGATGAAATGTGACATGAATGTGAATTGTCAGACTCTAAAGAGAGACTGAATTGTAGTTTACGTCATCTGTAATCCTAGATATTTATTGTTGACAGTATAGTTGAATTGTTAGTAGAAGAAGCTCCCTAAGATAGGCTTCATGATGTTAGTACTGTTATTGCAGGGTTTTGCAGTACCTTTGTGTGGGTATATAAGTGATCCTCTTGAGTAGCGCAAGAGTAAAGAGGCAACTATCTGCCAAAAGTTCTCCACTACCGACCGAACAGTGGTAGCATCGCCCCTGGGTTTGCTCCTAGAGGTGATTCTTTCTGACTACTACCATGGCCGATGAGGATAGTATCAAGCGTGTGCCGCGTTTCAGCGCCAAGCGTGGAAAAGACTTTGTGTTGTGGCAAATGAGGTTCGAAGCCCTCCCCGAATCAAGAGAGCTACTTTCTGTTGTTACCGAAGATCTGATTGGAAACCGAGAAGGGAGCGCTTTGGGCTGCCGTTTCGTTGAAGATATCAAAGGCCAGCCCTAGAAGAATTTAATAACTACGAATTGACACTATTGGCGTACTAATGGATTTACAAGTGGCGTACAAAATATGCTTCGAAATTAATACGAAAGTGCTACCCATGGTTACAACTGGCGTACAAGTGGCGTACTGGACTAGATTTGTGCGCCAGTTGTTCGCCAATAGCGTCAGTCGGGTACGCCACATGTCAAAAAATCAAGGAGCTCACAGGGACAATATGCCTACCGTTAATGAACAATATTTGCACTAGTGCATACCAAATTACATGAAGACTAAACTTAAGTACGACATTTCTTAAAACGGTAGTAGCACAAAAGAAGTACGGTGTACGACAGATGTAGCTCAAGATCGTCACTTTACTTTTTCTAAATTTACATGATGTTCAAAATCGTGCTGCCTATTCTAGTCCTGGAACTATACCTCCAAGCCATCTTTTGTTTCAAGGAGAGCAGGAAATCAAGTCCGGGTTTCACCCAATCCTTTTCTCCTAATGACTTCGATATTACAATTGACATCATCGGGAAGAACCGTCCTTGTGACCTGCTGCGGTTGAACCTCCTCCTCAGTTGAGACCAGAGCATTGTATGAACTGCAGTATCTTCGATGAAGATGACCTTGACTGAGCGATGATGTTTGGTTACCCGCATCGAGCACTTTGTCTGCTCACAATTCAAAAGTGATTGTTATACCAGTATCCACAGTGTGAATAACCGATAGAAACGAACCATGAATTGTAGGGAAAGCTGTGACCAGACGAGGGCGAAAGTCATGTGTCGAACGAGCATTGGCGATCAAGAGCGAAATAGGGCGGCATGTGCGCACACCCAAAACCAATACACAAAGCTTAAAAGCAAGATCATTTGGTAGCCGCTTGGAAGGCAGTATGCACTTCTTGCTGCGTCTGGAAAAGCAGGAGAAGGAAGAGAATCCGAGCCCCCCCAGCAGGCTGCCAGCATTGAAGTTTCGCTAGCTACCATTTGCAAAGTACAAAGCCAGCATGCGCACTGTGGCCCGTGTTGTACAGAATCAACGAAAACTCCATCGTCGATGAGAGATGATTGACACCATCGAGCACAAATTTTCACTGTGAAGTGTACGAAAGAACAGCGGAAGTGGCGCTTCACTTGCGTCTCGGAGCGTCGTTGTTCAGAGATCTCGAGGTGATCGGGGGTATGTACCATCCCACTCCTTCGCCAGCAATGGGCCTCCGGCCCAAGCCGGTTGTAAGCCACATGCAAAGAGCACTGGGAGAGCCACTCAGCGATCGTGATACATCTTCTTTCAACGGAAGTTCCGTCTTCTTTCCATTCATCTCAGCTAACCTCATTCGCATGACCTGTGCTAGCCTGTTACAGCGCACCGCCAAAACTCTTCATGGACACACGAGCCCTGTCTGTTCGCAAGTCCCGCTTGCCCTTCTTGTTGCGAAGAGACAAGCCCCTCCATCGTCGGTAAGCTCAGCCATATTTCAACGAGTTCTCGCCGAGTTCTTACCTTGACAGTATACGTCACGTACCCCGTAACCGCTACCTCGTTCCTGAAACGCGCAGGTGTGGTACGCTGCTGTCGCCTTCCTTTCGCTACCTGGACACTGTCGTACAGCCATATCTTCGCTTGCCAATCGATGCTAATATTTTGTTGAAACATTGTTTCCTCCAGATGGAGTTCTTCTAAGTCCTCCATATATACATCTTGCCCCAGTTGAGCACGAAAATAGCTGGAGCAACGATGGGAGTTCAAGACCTTTCCATTCGTGCAGGCGATGGGAATGATTTGAAAAGAGTGCAACGTGAAGCGCTTCTGCGTGCGGCGTACCCCTTCTTAGAACGTAACCATCTTTCTCTGCGTTAGCAGCTTGTTTAGGTGCGTCGCTTCATGCTCCAACCAGCACAAGGACATAACCACGGCCATGCTGTCTCTGAAATGCACCTCCTGTTGTCTATAGATACAGTTCAAACATGCGCGACTCTGACAACGAGTGGTGCTGCTCAAGCGTCGAGAGTACAAGCAAGCGATCAACACCAATGAAGCCATGACACGCCCTTCTTGTAGCAATCAATCTCAGCCTAGCTCTACAAGCAGTGGGATAACAAAGGTATTGTGACCTTATTGCATGGACACGATACACTTGGAACACCCGATAACTGCTGGTGTAAACTCTCTAAGAGTTTATTACTGGCAATGTTGCGTACCCAGTAATAGTCGTTAGCAAGGCAGATGGCAAGGTCGCGGTCGCAAAGGGACGCCTGGCTCGAAATCACGCTCGTTGGGCTACTGGTTATCCAGAGAGTCTTACGTAGTCCGTTGCAAAGCCACTTTCCCCGTCCATAAGTTGTTCGTTCGTAGCCATCTCATTCTCTGCACGGGCGCAAACAAACGCGCAGTAGCATGCACGACGTAGGTCGAAGTCACGCTCTGAAGACGCTTCTGGCTTAACATCGTCAGCCTTGATTCAAATTATGATCCATACCTCTCATAAGCAGCAGTGCGAAACCAATGGCTTCTCTCATTATGCAAAATTGCCCCAAGTTGATGCCTCAGTGAACGAATGAGTGCGTGTAGCGAGAAGAAGAGCTGCAGCTGGGAAGACCTTGGTGCCTTGCAACGTCAATCACTGTGTGAATTAGAACCGAGGCCGCGTTCATAATCCATAAACCATGTTCGTGCCGTCCGCGTTGGCTGTACGATGATCCTCCGAGTCGTAGGGAAAGGCTCGCAGCGAGACGTGCTCCGCTCCAGGCATAAACTGCTATACAAGACGAGCTTAGTGGTCTAGAGGGTGAGATGAAATGTTGAACAGGGAAGCGGTAGATAGTATCAGGAGAGGAGAGCGCCGGCGAGCGGCACACAACGGCTTTTCGTCCAATGTGAACGGAAATTGTTGCTTGTGGTAGGTTTCTTTTCAACCACGTTCGGACTCTGAACTTCGGAGTGAAAAACGTTCTTCCCTTTTCCAAAACTTTTTGATCTTTCGAGTAAACCTGAACTACCAGAACTTTTCGAAAACTTTTCCTTCTTTCCAGACACCATTAGTGAGGCCATCATGTCAGCATCTACGACAACGAACGTCTTCAAAAGACCAGTAACATACACAGGCACAAACTCAGACGAACTCCCTGCCACAACCATCTTTTCCCTAACAAACTTCAGATTTCCCTGTGCAGCCTCTTTCGTGAGGATTTTGACAAGCCTCCGAGTTGAAGAGACAAATCTTCTGGAAACCACTTGGTTCCCGTCAACAAACCCTGAGAATGCCGAAGATCGTCAATGATGTAAGTCCTTTGGCTTGTGGAGGTTGCAGATCTAGGATACTGATCTGGACGACTCCAACAGGATGGCTCATAGAGCAGACACTTTCTATAGTGCGACAAGGAAACAAGCTCTCATCGTCAACAGATGATCGACAATACACCTGTCCCTGCCTCCCAGTCTGTAAAGAACGAGTTGCCCAGTCAGCAAGTACAAGCTTGTGGGTAGTCCCATTTAGAGTGTGCTTGAAAAATGCCAACACCTACCGTAGTAAACAGTAGCGTGAGTGTCATTCCATCACGAAACACTCCAGAAAAGTAGCAAGACTTCCGTTCGTTTCTCGATACAGTATGATAGGTCCACGGCATAAGCAACCTTGTTTTCTCGTCCTTAGCACGAGAGAAAACCGATATTGTTTCTTCACTTGCAAAAAATTGGCGGCTTCACTTGTGGAAACGCCAAGAACAGTAGCATAGTACCGGGCCAGCAGCGACATTAGATTGGGAAATGAATCCTTCCCACAGTAACTGATGAAATGCGAGAAGGCGGTAGGAAATAAAATCGACTCATGTCAGCATCATAGTAGACCTCTGGGTTACCTTCTGCGTTCGAAAGGTCGGAGTCTTCATCTTCTTCTGGAGCAAGATGAGGGATGACAGTTCCGTATTGCAGACTGTACAACGAGGCTGCCGCGTGGTACTTGACCTTTCATTCACAGATTGAGCAAACAAATACTTAGCATTTGTAACCCGATTCAGCTGGCCAATATAATTCTCTATGGTCCATTGACCCAACAAAGAGACTGGCCCACAATCTCGGATACATTGACTTAGATGTAGAAGCAATGATAGACGTATCTGCACATATGGACCCGCTCTCTCTTGTTCTGGTAGTAATGATTGCAAATGATGATAGAACTCGCGAAAAAGTCGCTCAATATCACAAACAAGATCCTCCGTGAGGCTCCATTGACACACTCTTTGGACCAGTTGCACAAATAAGTACCACCCGTCTAATGTTTTCTCTGGTATCCATCCGTCCAAAACGACCACGCTGGTTGAAGTCACAAAGAATTTCCACTCCGCTGCCTTCCAAAGTCCCTTTTTGTCGAGTCCACGTGGTGCTCTGCAATAGTCGGAGCCAAAACCTCTTCTGCAAGAGCGAATATTCTCATTGACGGCCTTGAGCACCCTAGGACTGGTAAGGCATCCTAGTTCCGGATGGCGGCCAGAGTCGTTCATCCATATTGAGATCATATCGCGAGCCACATTTTCGAAGAGAAGATGCATTATGTCAATTGGGAATGAGCTGAATGCCCGTACAGTTGGTATGCTTAAGAAGGGTGTCATAGTGATGCTCGAAAATCCATGATGTTTTAGCTGACGCTGTAGTTCCTGGTTGGTCATTGTGCTACTTTGCATCTGTAACTCTTCGTACGCACTAAGAACTTCACTGTGCGATCGCATGGGAAGATTGTCCACTTCCCAAAGTACTTTCAAGTTGGAACATTGGTTCTCGCTCTTGTTGTTCGAGATATTGCTCCTTCCTCAACCAAAGTGGGAGGAAAATATGTGTGGTTTTGGTAGATCCCGCGAATGGAGCAGAAGCGACACGGCACAAGTCCGTTTGCTCCCTTCAGATGGGTGAGCTTCTTCATGGCAGGTAGATCAGCAAGAACGAAAAGTAAATGAACTCGTACTCGCGTTACCTCTCCGTTCCACAGTCTTACTCTTCGCCCGACACTATGCAGATCTTGAAGCTCTGAAAGAAACGGATGAAGAAAGGACGTAAGATCCTTTGGCTCATTCGGACCGGGAATGATAAACAAAGGCAGGAGGCGTTTGATCTTGAACTTTTCAGACGGTGGAAGGTTAAGAACTGTGCAAACGAATGGCCAGTACGTGTAGTCGTCGGATCGAAAAGGTTGAACTCCATCTGCAGAAATGGAAAGAAAGATGTCGTTCTGAACGCTTTCCGGTCCACCTAAGTCACTTACAATATCCCTGAAGATCTTTCGGAGAAGAAGTCTCTGTAGCCTCCAGTCGTCTCACCAAACAAACCCTTCCTAAAGTAGTCAAAGAGTCTTGGACCTTCAATTGGGCTTGCCAAAAGTCGTTGCAACCTACACCATATTGAAATGTATTCATATGTGGCAAACGTTGCACCATCAGGCTGAGAACAGTAGCTACAATTGGTTACAGAATGATCCGTTCTCACGCGAAGTGCCTTATGAAATCTACCACAGCACGGATGCTCACTCGATTCAACACCAGAATTTCGCAGCAATGCATCTCTTACGCCTTTGAATGAAGAGTAACGAAGATGTGGCTCATCTTGAACTGTTGTATCTCGGATATAATCCTCCATGAAACTGTCGGAAACAGCATGCTTAATCCCCAGTCCTAGTACCTTGGAGTGCTTCTGCATGAAGATTCTGAACTTGAAATCTCTGCAAACTGGATAACCACTTGATATAAGAGCATTGGGGTCACTATTGGAAGTTTCAATGGGGTTGTTTGCGGTAGAGCTGGTTGTGCTGCCAGAATAAAGGGAACTCTCTGAGCTCAAAGACATCTCATTTGTTTTTGTTGTACTCCCATCGTCGGCATCGGTTGAACAATCGATACTGCTATTACGATGGTGGGAAACGCTTTGGGTTGGACTTTTCAAGCTGGATTGAGAAAGCTCTAGTGATACCGAATCATGACTGTTGAGAACACTTATCTCGGCATCTGACAAGCCGAGATGATTTGATTCTCCAACGTGTTCAAGAGCATCCCATACTGCCTGTAACTGTGAGAGATCATGAATAGCTTCTGGAAGTGGTAGAAAGATTGTCTTTCCGGATTCCAATGCCTCATTTTGCGCTTGAGATCTGTGCTTCATTGCGGTCTGCCTTGACACCATCTTCCCAGGATAACAACGACAATGGTAACTGGCATGACAAATATAACCGAGGGAAACCATAGTTGTAAGATGAGGGGCTAAACGGTATACTAAGACGTATCGATACGTGTCGGAACCACCTGAGAATGTGAGGCACCTTAGGAACGCAGATAAGACAACAGAAAAGATGGAGATTCGATTGAGAGTAATGCGGTCTCCTTAAACGCTGGTGACCTGAATCGAAGAGATGATCCAAATTAAATTGATGCTGCAGTTTCGTTTCGAAGAGGAAGACCCAAGCGCAAAGACAAAACGCAGGGAATCGATATTAAACTTATCAGGACTGGACGGCTACCATATGTGTCATCCAGGATCCAAACTTCGGCGAGTGCTCAGCGCACCTGGCTGCCATTTCAACATCAATTATTAGTTCTTGTCCCATTCGAACCCTTCCATCGACGCCTATCGATAGTTATGGTGCTCCTGGGTGGTAACATAGTTCTGCTTGATCCACAGAGAGACCGTACTGCTAAGGAAACCAGCAGTTTTAGCATCGGTCAAATGATGGAGCTCGCGATAAAGGCTCACAACGACGGTCTTGATGAAGCCCATGAAAGTCGTCTTGAGTTCTCCTCAACTCCGAGAAAGTATTCCGTAAATGTCTTGGCCACCGTTGGGCGGAAGTTGCAGACCTGTCGCGTATTCGCGAAGCATATTGGCAAAAGAAGCTACCGTTCCATCCAGAAGTGCAGGCCACCCCATCTATTCAACGAAGCCGTTGAACAGGTGGTAACGCACGTGAACCAAAAGCACAGGCTCTTGGCGTATACAGAGGGTGACTGGGGTGCTGTAAAGTCAATTATCCAGAAGCTGAGAAATGCTGTTGCGCATAGCAACGCAGACAAGAAGGCGGCATCGGGTAAGGGAAAGAAGGATCACGAAGAACCAGGGCCGACAAAGAAGAACGTTTCAGCCATGTCCAAGAAGAAGAGTGTTAAGAAATTCCATAAGGAGAGGAGAGATCGAGTGCGATCTCTCGGAAGAGAACGTTCATGTGCTGTAGGAAAGTCTGGTGTTCGAAGAGGAAAGAATCGCAGGAGTAGTCGTGAAGATGATACGAGTGGGAGAGAGTTGACTGGAGAAAGAAACGATCGTAAGAAAACCCGAGACTCTTATGGCGAGAGTTCTTCCGCTCATCACGCGCTTGTATCCAGAACGAAGATAAGACGTCTCAACCCGATTGTTAAAACAAACAGAAGAGTGTCTCCCATAGCGGAAAGTTCATCAGATGATGACACAGAGCTGAATATTCGGGTAACAGGTCGCCGTTTAGAACCCGTTCAACCACCACAATTGTGCGAGGATGATGACTATTCCACAGATAAGACCTCTGTGAGCCGTACTTCTCAAGAGGTATCGGCAAAGTGCAATGATGAGAACAGCAATGTAGAGGTAGTTACGCAAGCAAAGGGTGACAAAAAGGGAAGGAAGAACAGACGCACTGGATCACTGACCAAAGCACGAAGAATTATAGTCGAGGACAATGATGAAATAACTCCGATTCATAACCAGCCGAAGAAGAGAAGTATAAACCCTTTTGCTCTCGATGATGATACAGCCAGCAAAACGTGCTGTGTTGAGGGTTGCAATATGACTGGCGCGACAGCTCATATCTGTCAGATGTGCAAAACTCCGATGCACAACTTGTGCGGTATGCGAGTCCTTCGCGAAGCATATGTGGAAGGACAGTTCATTTGTTCTCTCAAATGTTTAGGATCTTGTTTGCGCCAGATTTCTCCGAACTGAATATCAAGTGATGCCAAGGAGAGTTGGGTCATTTCGTGTAGCAGATCTTGTATATGAATCTAGTCATCTCAAAGTGATAAAGAATTTTCTTCATTCTATTATAAAATTCTTCTCTTACAGAGCACAACCAGGCAGTCATTGAGGATGCAACATACGCAACCAAAAACGGAAGGGAATAGATGCGAATCTCTTAGCTGCAGTCGTTGCATAACAACATAGGTGGTACTCCCAGAGATGCGGTTTCGTAATGCGCCGCGCAGCAGCTTGACGCCGGAGTTGCAGCTGAGTTGGCGATGACATAAGTGTTGTTCAGCGCGAGTACAACTGATGTGCCGACTTGGGCCAGATCCAGAATTGTGGAGACGGTGGGGTGGCAATGACTTGGATGTGACTTCGTTCGATAAGCACGTCTCGCTATTTGTAGCGGCAGCGTCGAGTGATCGCGAGATACCGTGAACGACACAAGATCTTCCCACAGTCTTTCCCATCGCCGCTGACCTCCTCAGATTTTTGTACCTCAGCCACGGTAATCCAAATCAATCATGTTCTGGCTGTCTAAAAATTACAACCATCTGCCAAAAAAAGCTGCCTTATTTTCAGTAATAGTTGTACGTAAAAATTCAAACGTGTGCTTTGTTGAGTGGGCAATAATCACCGGACGCGAAACCAAGTAGGGCGTATTCTTTGGCTGCGTGCGCAAGACCGAATTATCCAAGTACTCAGTCAACGCTTGTTAAGACAGGCCCTGATTCCGACTCGTGAGACTGACGTAGAACAGCCATGTCTCTAAATCACTCTTCCTCTTCCGCTCTTATGTTATCAAATAATGAAACCCAGAATGGAAAAGCAGCCCTTGTCTCTTACTCATCTTCTTCATCGGAAACCAAATCCAGTTCACAATGCAGTTTGCAGAGTGCATCATTGGGGGAAAGCGGAGTTGTTCTCGTTCCTAGGCAAATTATGCCGTCTGACGTGCAGACGTTTTCAATTAACATAAGGAGAGCTACAGATCTGGATTCGTTCACACGTCTTAGCAGACACACTACTGAAAATGTGTCAGGAGTTTGCAGAGCTGTTTTTCGGAGCACACACACTGCTGCTAGTGAACCAATGCGCACAAAGGTAAACAAGGGTTCATCCAGAGAAGCCATTAGGAGGAGAAGGTATAGAAGGGATCCCAGAAACCGTGAAATGGAAAACAAGAAACGGAGAGAACGTTACAAACAAAAACAACTCCAATGTACCCCGAGCCTGGTACAGAAATTCGACCCTGCTCCCAGTCCACAAGTGAGTGGAGGTTTTATTCCTTACGAACGAAACATCTGCATTCCGAGTCGCGTGAGCCGTACGTATTGCGAGGGAGAGTTGCAAATTGTGCAGATTCTCAAACGGTATGAGATTGAGACATGGCATTATAAGTGGAATCCCAACATACAAGGGGAAGATTGCGAGGGAAAGATGTACGCTTTGGAAAACATATTGGGAGAACAGTCCGTTGTGAATGTTCAGGAAGAGGGGTGAGGCATACCAGTGTTTGTCAAACTGTTGAGTCGTGCGCTGTTGGGAATTTGTGTCATAACGCAAATTATGTTCGCTTGTGAGCTCGTCCCGGGTATTAGAAGCATATGAAGACCATGATTCTAGTAAAGACAAAGCTTGCTTTTTATGTACATCACGTGAAGATGCTCTGTGATCATAGAAAACAGAAGTGCCTTTGTCTGCCGAAACATCCCTTTCCCATACCTTTTCGATAGGTCGTATACAAATATACCGTGTACGCAGACCATGCGAATGAACGCTCAGCCTCCTCCTTCGTCTCGGTTTGTGCACTCTTCTATCAACGTTTTCCCCTCTTCTGCAATTGCTGCGCGCTTGTTCCTTCTGTTTGTTTGTGTCGTAGCGCTATTTTCCGTCTTTTCACCAAGCTTACCTCCGTCCCTGCCAATTGAACTTCCGAGCGCGATGAGAGATGCCACGGAATCACTTGTAGAGGATCAGGTTCCTGCGGTGAAAAACCTGGGATTCCGATTACTTGCTTCCTTGAACGAGCCTGATTCACTGCTTATTCACCGTATTCAATTGCATCTGCGCTATCGCTCGTCTCTGTTGGATCTGCTCCTTCCTCTCAAACTCAATCAGAGTTCGAGTCGCTACTGGCGTCGGGGGCTTGGAAACCGATTGCCCCGGTTACAACTGCCGACAAGTCTGTCACTCTCCACTCTGCTTCTGCTGCGGTTCTGACATCTGTTGTGTTTCCATCCTACAAAAATGCGATTGTGTCTGCTGGCACAGAACTAATTGCCAATCCTACGTCTGCGAAACCTATTAACGATTGGATATCGAAGGCTACGACAGGCAGAATCAATAACTTGTTCAATGAACTCCCATATCCTTTCGTCGAAGTATTGATCAATGCCAAATTCTTTCAAGCATCATGGTCCACAGCCTTTGACCCGGCCAAAACCCGAGAACTGCCTTTCAATCAAGTTGAACAACAATGCGCGTCGAAGTTGGACGCGCCAGCGCCGCGGTTGTTGCTCACGCCCGACATGTATGAGTAGTAGCACCGCGTCGCCATGTCGCGGAATACGCGCATGCTCACGGCGTTCTTCACGTCGAACACGCTTTTCGTCGCCGCCGTGCGTCGACTCAATACCTCGCCGCTTTCGCAGTCCATGTCGTCTCGGCGCATACTGGTGCATATGAAACGTTCCTTGAGCATGCGTTCCAGCCACACAAGCGCTTCGATAATCCACTTCCACTCGCCTTGTCCGTCCGCCCAAACTGATAGTTTGGCGCCCATTCATCCCTTGTTCCCACGCCAACGTCATGGACATCACCTTTGACGGAAGCTTGTTGTAGTCATATGTACCAGGCGGTACCACGTATATGCTGCGTTCGCGTCGAGTACCACCTCGCACCGAGATGATTCCGTGCAGTAGACATGATGAGGGTGGTGAAGGAAAAGTCTTCTTACGCAGAATGCACCCTGCCCAACGGGAAAAGCTTGCAAATGGCACAACTGTCTTACGGAGATGGTTCTCTCGCTGCTACGTTCGTTTTACCGAACGGTAGACGGGCGTTTTTCGCGTGCTCGTTCACTGATGAGGATGGATGGGTACTACCATAGTATGGGCCCAGGTTGCAAACGTGACAGACAGTGATGCGGAAACACAGCTACTCGGCTGTGTGAGCGATACTGAGAAGGCGATTTACCGTCTGTCGGAGGAGATTGTGGAGATTGTGGAGGACAACACACACACACACAGCATTATGTAGATGTTCGCGTGTCGTGGACGCAAGGGCCACTGGACGAATTTCCGCAGGATCTCTCGATTTTAACGAGCCGGAACCTGACGGCGGACGCAAGTAACAGGGCGTTCCACGTGTATGAGGTGAAGGTACTGAATGACAGCGGGCTGGATTGTTACCTTCCAGGCAGAGTGATGGCGGGGGACGATATGGCGCACAACGGATGGTGCGGGCGGGAAAGGAAGGAGCAGCAGCAGAAGGAGGTGGCGATATACCACACAGCGCTGACCATGGACATGTTTGGCGTGCTGAAAAGCACACAGCCACAGCGCGGCCAACTGAAGAACGTAAGCACCACAAGGATGGTAGGCATTACGTACGAGGGCAGCCTGGGCTTCAACGGCACGGCGAAAATAAGCGCCAAGCGGCTGGTGAACTATATGCCGCAGATGCGTCGCACCATGTTGCCGTCGGAACTGGCACGCTTGGTGCTGTACTCGCTGGCGCACAACGTGAGCGTGACGGCGCAGTCGGGCAGGCGGCTGGCGCGCACGGAGGTGCCGCTGGGCGTGCTGGCGGTCGGCGGCGCGGAAGTGGCGGTGGTGGCGGTGGCGGCGGCGTGGCGGTGGCGGCGGCGTGGCGGTGGCGGTGGCGCAGCGTCCAGCTGCCCAACACTGTCGGCGGCCTCGCGCGCTGCTGGGCGCTCGTGCACAGCGCGGACGTGCTGCGGCTCGCGCTGCGCCGCAGCGAGGGCGGCGTGCGCCGCTTCGCACCGGCGCTCGTTGCGACGTCCAAGGATGTTCCTAAACGATGGTTTAGCACGGTCAATAAAATGATCTGGAGCGTTCACCGCATGTTGACGAACATTCCGGGTGCTATAGAGCGCTTGAACAAGTATCTGTTACCGCACGCAGCAGCTCGTCCCAAAAGGCGCGCCGTTTCGCATGGCCGCCACACGTGTGCCACGTCGCGGGGCAGCCGTGCGCGCCGTCAAGGCCGCCGCGCCGCTCCGCTGTCGCCGCAGCCGCCGCGCCGCCCGCCGCGCGCCCCGCCATGGACGCCGAGCTGCAGACGGGGGAGGCCGCGCTCAACGCGCTGCTGCTGGCGCGCGACGAGCGGTGCAGAAGGTCGTGTCGCGTCTGCTTCCCGCGCTGCTGTCCGCGCTCAGCACCCCGTCGCCCGCCGCGCGCGCCAAGTGTATCCAGGTGCTGCACCACATCAACGTGCGCATTCGCTCGCACCCGCAGCTGCAGCTGCCGTTTTCGCACGTGCTTTCCGTCGCCACTGCCCCCGATGCCGCGCTGCTCACCGCCAACTTCGCCGTGCAGGGCGGCTATCTGGCGAAGTGTTTTGATCGTTTGCCGCACGCGGACAAGGCCGCGGCGTTGCCCGAGCTGCTTGGTGCCGCTACGCGCTTGTAGTCGCCGCAGAATCGAGACGTGCTGCACTTTTCGGCGCTGCGCGCGCTGGCGGGCGCTTCCGAGCTCAGTCCTGCGCGCGTGCCGTTCAGTTTGTGGAAGCGTGTTAAACGCTGTGATGCTCGCGCCGTGGATGCGTTTTTCTCGTATGCGCTGCTTGCGCTTCGTGCAAAGCTCAAGTCTCCGCTGTCGGAGCAAATGTTGTTGGCTGTCATTCGCCTCGCGTTGGAGTACGCCACCATTGAGCATGACGCGTCGCGCGCCGCGCGCGTGTTTGCGCACTTTTTGGTCGCTGCGGGCAGCGCTAGTCGCTCTGCACTGGTTGCGGCTGGCGAAGATGCCATGAAGAGGGTGGATGCATGTGATGTGCTCGCCGCTGCCGATCCAACCATTGCCGCAACGCTGTTTGAGTTGTTCAATGATGCGCTGGCCCCAGTGACTGTCAGGATTGTCTTGCTTGCCAAGGGCTTGCTGAGGGTGACGCTTTGTGCCAATTGCTTTCCGGAGGTGTTTGGTGTCTTTCGACACAGTTTGTTTACGCCGGGCATCCCAACCAGGTTTCAGGCGTTGGGCATGCAGTTTGTTTCGTTTGTTGTCTCCAATTGTGATGATGATGTGTTGTTGGCCAATTCGAAGCACTTTGTTGAGCTCATGCTCAACTTGGTCAATAATCAAACCGACAGAGCGCCGTCGTTTTCGGATACGCTTCGCGCCTTTGGCTATACCGCGCTGTCCGACCTGGCCTTGCGCATTCCGTCTCTGGTGCTGGACGACGCTGTGTCGTTACAGCTGTTCTTCTCGGGCTCTCTGTCGCGTACGCATCAGCCGCAGGTCAGGAATTCTGCGTCTCAAGCGCTCATCACTCTTTTGCGCATCGTCACTATCTCCGAGCAAGACACTACGCAGTTACGCACTGTTGTGCTTGCCACGCTCATGGACGCTATTGCCGACGAGCATGATCTTTCCATACCAGCCAGGGCCGCGGCCGTACACTGGGCGAATGAGTGCTTTGCGTTTACGGAGGCTGATGCTCGCTTGATCAACATCGTCGCGTGTGCTGACAACAGTGAGCGCGTATCCCAGCTGGCAGCCGTTGGACTGAAGCCACGAAAGATTGCGCGGGATCCTACACTGCGCCACGAGAAGCCTCTATTGAAGAGCGCATTCCCTGACTTTAGACACAATGTCGCAGTGTATACGTCTCACTGCGAGCGCCACGAACCGCGCAGCAAGTCGGCTGCTGCATATCTACACTTCTGTCTCAAGTGCTTGATCCACAAGCTCACTCCTCAACGACGAATACAGCTCTTGCCTGCCGGCGAGATTGATTTGTTTTTGAGCGCCGATCCGTCGATGTTGGACGCTTTGAACGTGGCATTACGCACAGCGCAACAAGTCTTTTTGCACCCCGACCCAAATCAGAGCCAAGACCTGCTGACATCCGCACTGTCTATTGTTTTGCTTGCCTCGAACACAGCGTCGCTGAGGGAACAAGTTGCGCAAGCCTTTCAACACAGACTGGACGACTTGTTCAAACTGATTGCTCGTAAGTCTGCTTTGGGCGACGTTGTCGTCGCGCGCGCCGTTTCTAATCTCGTAGGCGTCTGCGCTGATGCGCTCTCCATGGAGGAGATAGAGCAACTCGTCACGCGCTTTGGCGCAGGGCTTGAACCGAACCAGTCTGGAGTCGCTTCTGGCAGGCACGGCGAGGATGAACGGGTGGCGAGAACAATGGCCAGTGGCCAGATCATTTGCTCCGCAGCGAGGCGAGCGGACGTGATATGGCATGAATTAGAGAACACCCCGATCTCTCAAGTTACGGCGCGTATTTCCAAGAGGATAATGCTCCCAATAGAATCATCCGAGATTGTCCGGGCGGCAGCGTGCGAGGCGGTGGCAGATATTGGAACCAGAAAGCAACTGCCGCTGTCGCCAGCTTCCTGAGAGAGGATTCTGTCTAAACTAACAGGCATCCTCAAGTTGTCGTCTTCGCCGTCCAAGGTAGTTCAAGCCGCGTCAAATGTGTTGGGAAAGATCTGCGTTGGGGAGCCCAGAAGGTCTTTCCAGAGGAAGGCTCTGGAGGGCCTGCTACATGTCTTCCGGGAGCGAAAGGAAGACGACATTCGCTTCTCTGCTGCCGAGTGTCTGGTCCGATGCATCTCCGCATTGGACGTCCCTTCACCCTCTGCACTTGAGGAAACAAGTACCGATGTGTCCAAATCTAGCGAGACAGCAGATTCGAGCGAGTTGCAGAGTATAACAGAACTCAGGGAGCACGGCTACGGTGTGCGAGAGAGGATCTACGACGATGCTGACCAGAGCAAGGTTTCTTTGTTGCCTGAGACAGTCAAAACGATCATGTCGCTGGTCTTTGACGAAAGGCCAAACGCACGACCAGGTGGATGTGTATGTCTGTTAACGTTTATCAAGTTGTTCGCGGACAGATCAGAGAGTGAGAAGTACACATTTGCAACCACCGCGGACGAAGCGCGAATCACTCAGGAGCAACAGTTGCTTCTGGATCTTCTGCTAGATGTACAAAAGGCGTTTACTGTGTTCTTGTCAGATCGATCCGACTTCACGCAACAGATGGCCTCTTACGGCATTGCGTTGGTGTACAACATATGCCTTCCAAAGGATCAACAAGTTCTTGTTGGAAACCTTGTCCGATCTTTGACGGCAGGCAAGCGAGCTGCTGCGACGGTCCCGGGCGATCAAGGCGTATTGCTGGAATTCAGCGGCGTGGATGTTCAATCAAAGTCGGCTGGCGCGCGGTCTGGGACGTATACAGAGCTCTGCAGTCTTGCTCAGGACATGGGTCAACCCGAACTTGTGTATAAGTTCATGGATCTTGCCGGCCATGCCGCGCTTTGGAACAGTCGCAAGGGCGCCGCATTGGCTGGTAGTGCGCTGTTGAATAATGAAATCGCGGCCGAACAGCTTCGGCCGCACGTGAAGAACCTTTTACCACGGTTGTATGTGTATTGCCATGATCCAACTGAGAGCGTCCGCATTGCTATGGGTTCCATTATATCGGCAGTTGTCAAAGAGTCTGGTCACGGCTCAGTGGCAGAAGCTATAAAGGCAAACTTGCCGGCGGTAACTGAGCATTGCATCAAGTCAATCGTTTCGAGGCAATGGCGTTCACGAGAAGCGGGGTGCGCAGCGCTTCGGGACGTGCTTACGTCTCGCACATGGGAGGAAGTGAAAGACTCGTTGAAGGATTTCTGGTACCACACGCTGAGGGCTATGGATGACATCAAGGAAAGTGTGCGCAAGAGCGCTCAGGGGACTGGAAGAGCACTCTCGGAACTCTCTATACATCTATGTAATCCAGGGTATGTTGGTGAGGAAAACTCGGCTCAAGCTGTTGGCGTTGTGCTGTCAGTGCTAATGACGTCTATCACACACAGCGCCGAGGAGGTGAGAGCACTTGTGTCCAAGACTCTGTCTGAGATCATAAGGCATGGAGGAACGGCACTGCGGTCGTCTCTGCCGGATTTGATTGCGAATTTGTTGGAAATAGCGACGGAGCTGGAGCCGCAAATCTTGAACTACGCGGAGTATCATGTGGCATCACCGGAGGAACCGTAGAACGCTCGGGTCACTGCGGCAAGTATGTCATCGTCCTCTTTGATCGAATCACTTGAAAAGTTGGGAGGGCAAGTTGATGAGACAATCGCCGCCGAGGTGGTTTCCAATCTTGCCCGACTAGCTCGCATAGGAGTGGGATTTCCGACACGCGCAGCGACAGCGAGGTTGATTTCGAGCGTTCTGCAATCCAGAGCGGTGGTCATGGAACCGTACGCTTCAAAGCTTCTGTTTCCGGCGGCAAACGCTGCTGGTACGGAGCGAAATGCTATGCTTCGAAAGGCATGGTGCAACGCTGCTGGTAGAGCATCTAAGTTGTGCCGCGTCGATGAAGTTGGAAAGTACTGCCAACAAATTAGCAAGAAGGGCACATCGGAAGACCCTCGGGATCATTCGCTTGCCTCATCACTGGCTGCTGGGTTGTGGCGAATGGCTCCCGATACTGCTCAGCAGCACGCCAGCTCAATACTGCATCTGGCATACATGGGACGACGTGAAACAGACGATGATGCAGGAGATGCCAGCAAGAACTGGAAAGATATCTGGGATGAAGGGGCGCCGATTACTCAGGCCGGGCATCGTTTGTACGAAAGGGAGATTGTTGAAATATGTGAGCAACGTCTATCTACTTCTGCTTAGTACCGCGTAAAGAGAAGCGCTGCAGCCACGCTAGGGGACCTGGCCAACGCGTCGAATGACACAGTGGATGTGCAGTTCATGTCTCGAAGCGCCAAGCGTTGTTGATGGTGCTTCCGGGTCATATTTGGGAAGGACAACATGTTCCCATTGAGGCCATTGGGTCTCTGGCAGATTCTTGCTTGAATGCATCTCTGTGGGAGGCGTGCGGAGGGGGCACAACTGTCGTACAGGCTCTGCTCTCCGAATCCCATCGAGGGAAGAAGGACTATCGCATTGCAGCCATTGATGCAGCGGGTAAAGTGCTGGTGAACACTCGGGAAACCGTGTGCATATACGAGGAAGTCAAACACCATTTGTCAGAAATGGTGTCACCAAGCTCGTCCGATGTGAATGCCAGCGTACCAAACGTATCGCGTATGGCGTGGGAAATTGGGTCTGATGCGGATGCTGTTGATGCTCGCAACAAGGCGCGAAAGGCGCAGAGGCTGCATTGCAAAGCGGCGATCCAATGTCTGCAATCTGCAGTCAACGGGAGAGCGGGAATGGAGAAGCAAATAGAACACATACAAGATCTTCTCTGTGTGTTTGAGGAACTGATGCAGAACGATTGGGACGTCCGACTAGTTGTACTGCAAGCGGCTGAGAGGTTGTCCGAACGCTTCTCAACAAATGAACTGCAATTTGGAGACTCCATGGAACGACGGGAGGCATTGACGAAACGATTAGTAATCCTCAGCAAAAACGGCGTTCACGAACCCAAGTACAACATGCTAAGAAAGAGCCGGTTAGCAATTCTTGATCACCTGGCGAAAGTTATCTCAGATTCTGCGACATTGAAAGATATGATTGGAGAAGACACATTGGCAGCGATCAAGAGGTCTCGGAGCGAAGATTCCGAACCTGGTGTGCGATCTGTCGCTATAAGACTGTGTACAGTGTTTGGGGTTTCGTGATGATTGTGTCAGTTGTGGTACAAGCATAACTCGATGCTGAGAAGTAGAGCTCAGTTAAGACAAGGATTGGCTAATCTGTGTTTATATTTCTACCTGGTGACTGACTGTCCATCGACAATCAATAACTCAACGCATGCCGTTCGCTTAGACGCTGCCCCTTTGACTCTAGGGAAGCTTAGAACGCAGCAAGTTTGTTGCATTCGCGTTTACATACATGCGATGTAGCTTGTCGATAGATGCAGTGCTTGGGACCTCGGGTGAGCACCAGTCGCATATGCCCCTTCTGTTCAAGCCGAGTGCATTGCGTCGCCCTGTATCACGTGTATGGAAAGGGAAAATAGAAAGCTACTATTTTGAACTGGGATCCGGCGACCGCGTCGCGATGACGACGAGAGGATTTATCAGTGACGGCTTGTTAGAATAATGCGCGTTGCTTCGACGTTCCAACGATGTCGCCCAAAGGCTTGTTGTGACTCCTTGTTCTCTCTTCTTGTTCGCAGTATTAGACCATTTGACCCACTTTCCGTGCCGCCAGTGCCATCTTATTGACATGGTATACGGCAACACCCAAAAGTGCTTGAATAAGCACGAACATGACAAGGGTACCACTTCGCTAGAGGACTGCACCGTAATTCTCTCATGATGATCAATCAACTCCTCATGTAGCTCATCATGCGAATCAGAAATGCCATGCGTCTTCTCCCTAAGCGTACGCAACGAGTTGTGAAGGCCTTGCAACTGGCTGGAAAAGCGGTCTGAAGCATACCACAAGTCGCCCACAGTGGCCTTAAGATGCTTCAACACCTCCACCAACTGCGACATATCGGTCTTCTGTTTCTCCATCTCACGAATAAGTTGCGCAGTAACATCGCGTACCCCCTCTAGTTGAAGCTTTGTTTCTTGTGCATTCTGGTCACCGAGCCCCTTGAGCATGGAAGACATGGAGTTGTATACCTCGTAACTTGCAAATCTAACGAGCCTGATAATGACATGGTGGCGTCTTCTCCCTGGTGAATGCGCGCGGCTGGGTCCGGATCGGTGCGATGCGCAGGCGGATCCTGGCGCGCGCTGTTGGTGCGAGAAGTACCCGACCCAGCATAGAACGCGGTGGCACGTATCCGCGTGAGCTATCGCTCTGCTGTTGTTGTTGTTGTTGCTGGCGGTCGGTGGTACCAGTGGCGGAACCAGTGCCCTACCGTTGCGAATAATAGTCAGACCGATAAGTGTGTGCCCCCTGAGTGGCCTCATGACTGAACACAGAGTCATGCACCTCATGATTGGCAAAGAAGTGACCCGTTTCAGCAGCGAACGCAAAGTAGCCACCACCAGAGAAGGGCAGTTGCACGCCCGAAACCTTGAAGCACGTATGCCAACGCTGTGGGGCGCGTGGGTTCATCGTAACGCCGACGTGAAGATTTCCATCCACAAGCTGGGCGTACACACGAATGGGATGATTCATCTCAAGCGCACAACCCTTGGTGAGCTCAGTATCGGCGCCATGAGAATCAGGGTTCCACTCCTTGGTGCCATCAGACACGTAGGCGTACATATAGGGCACATTTCTTGTCTTGGAGTTTGAAAAAGTGTCAATGATAGCCCCAATCCAACAAAGGAATGCGCAATACCCATGGCAGAGCCCAGTACCGGGCGGTCACGCACGAAGAAGAAGCCCATGCCATCGGCCGGTTCGTGTGAATCGCGCACAGTATCCATCTCCACGTCGAAGTAGCCATTGAAATTCTGGGTATCCGTGGCGATGGCGTTGTAGAACAGCGCCCAATTGGCCTGACTGGCCGACGTGAGACGGAGGACGCACTTCACTACAGTGATGACGATAATATTGCTCAGACTCAGACAGTGGCTGTAGTACAACTGCTGCGTTTATATTCCACACTATCGTTGTGCTAGTGGCATATGGAGGCACTTGCGATATCCTGTGTAGTTATGAAAATTGGCATGTGAAACAGTTCATCTGAGGGCACGTCAGGCGTACAGATACTGCCGGTTTCTTATGTGGGGGTATGAGGAGTGGAATTTATCTATAACCGCCGCCGACATTATGTCGAAGACAACAATTGATGCCTGACGTGCCCTTCCATAAAGCTCCATTCGCGACACATACAAAAACCTTGCCAAGAAATGCTTTTCATCTCTGGGGCAGATGAGGCGCGTGTATGGAACTGCGTAGTTCCATGATCTTGTGGAAGCTTCCAAACTCCAGGAGCCACCTACACGGATACACTTCATCGAATGCTCCTCTATTGGTCCTAACTTTGTGTCGAACGCCTGGATCTACCGTGCTTCCTTGGTCGAGAATGTGAGTCGGAGGATGAGCGGTCTTTGCGGCTACTCCTATACTCTGATCGTCCTCTGCGACGCTTCTTCTGCCTGGACCGATCAATAGCGGTCTCCTCCACGAACGTACCCCTAGGCTCTGCAAAATTGGAGAGACTAACAGAATGTCGAAGTCTTTCCGCGTGCGCTATTTCCCGAGGGGTGTCGAACTGGACTCGTTCCTTCCACTGCTTTCGTCGTATCCTCATTGGCAGGTGGCTGCTCATGCCCCTGTTGCAAAACTGGAGCCCTCAGGAATCTTCTTTGCATGGCCAACAATCGTTGAAGATCCACCCGACGCTCTTCCTGTTCAGAAAGACCCACGCCATCTCCTGAACCTTCACATTCTTCCGAGCGCTCACTGCCTTCTGAAGAGTTAGTGTCCGTGTGGTCAGGAGATGGCAAAAGTGGGCAGATGAATGAGTAGGGATATTAGGCGCACGGCCGACTGTTTCATTCAAGGGATGTGTACCGTGCAAAAGGCTTGAGGTGAGGAAATTCAAGCTTGCTGCTGGCAGCGGTCTGGGAGCTCCTCGACCTGCACTGGATGGGGGTACAGAAAGAGTGGACGCGAGATTATCGCCAGCATTGATGGCACGTTGGAACGTGGTGATAGGGGCGTTGGCACCAAGATGTTGGTGTGAAGGGCGGTTTTGTGGGGAAGAAAGCGGTTCTGTGGGGGCATATGCACTGACGCCGTTGCGGTACTGAGAGACTATGTGTGCCTGTTCTGCCATTACGACGGTGAAATCTCTGTCCTCACCGAGCCCCTGCAGCAGCGATCTTCTCTCTTGCTCATGGTGGGCTCTCTTCTCTCGTTTTCGAGCCTCCTTTGCCAATCGACGCCTCTGTCATATCGTCGAGTGGCCTTTCTAACGTCCCTTTTCTTCCGTTTCCACTGTCTTTGTCAATGGCACCACAGTGATCAGCCCACTTCTGACACTTTTCCGCTTTGATATCACACACAAACCAAAAGCATTTCGGACAGAATTCAGCGGCAGATTTGGGCTTGAAAGGCACGCGAGTGCACGAAAACCTGGGGTGAACATAATCCTGCAGTGGATTGATGCCTTTCCTGAGTGCCACAACCTGCGGCGTGGAATCATCAAGCACGCGTCTGTTTCTCTTAGACACTGGGGGCGGCACGGTCTTCTCAGTAAGCTCTGCCACAGGCGCAGCAGACTAAGAAGGGCGCGATGGAGCAGCGTGCTGCACCGGCTGAATGCTCTCCGAGACAATACTGAGCTCGGCGTCATTTCTAACCGGTCGCGGTCGAGAACGACGCAAACAAGGAGTGACCGCGGTGTCAGACAGCAGGTCGATGATTTCCACCATTGGGGAAAAAAAGGCAAAGCCGATTGCAGTTTGGACCGGTGCTGCGAGCGACGGGCGGAAGATTTACTCTCTCGAGCTGCGCGGGAAATGAAGGAGGCGTGTTGGCACGGCTGCGCGTTATCATGGTGGTGCCCAGTTGAAACCAGCCGGCGACAGGATCACCGGCTGCACTGGGCTCGTACGGATGGCGAAAGGAATGGTGCGGGTCGCCCGCGCCCAAATACGGGAATTGAAAGAGTTGTGGGTTCTGCTGCTGCCGCTGTTGAAGCTAGGGGTCAAAAAGGACGATACTCAAGCGTGACGAGGCGCTTTTCGATCAAGGTTTTGTTCTACTTGATGCTCTCAGTACCCTTCACAGCAAGGAGCAATTTCTTCCCCATTCTGTTGCATCTCGACTAGCGAGGGTGTGCGACGACTCTCCCTCTGTGACAGGCATTGAGTGGTTTCAATCTCACGCGATCAAGACTGTATGTATGATTTTCTCGTCGTATCCAGACCACCGTGTTCAAATCCTTGACGGTGTCAGGGAGGCAGCGAGTTTGTTCCTGCTGCGAGAAGGCATTTACGATTCTTCAAACTCGCAGAAGATCAGACTACTGTAAGAGCGTCATCGGCTCTCTTCACGCGGTTTGTTTGTATTGCAAGCAGTGATCCTGTTCGAAACCTCCCGGTCCGTTCGAAGTCACGTACAACATCATCTGCTCAGAATGACCTGGTGTCGGTGAGAAAGGCAAGGCACGGTCGTGCGTTGAAAGCGCTGTACAAGTTCTCGACCCACTTTTGGTTCGAGCGTGCTCGGATCGTGACCATGAGTATAGAACGGCGTTCTCTAGTCTTCTTGAGGATTTGCTTGTCTTTTGTGGACGGCCAGAATGGCCATCTATGGAGCTGAGTTTGCAGACATTGTCTGTCGCCGTCATCACTCGACCTCGGTCTCCTGAAGACAAAACGGTGCATACCAAGTGCATGTTCTTTGATGTGTTGGGCTCTCTTGCTTCAAGGATTTGAGATCTGTATGACATCGATGTATTGAAAGAGATCGAACAGTCCGTATCTTTTGACATCAAAGTGGAAGTTCTTGAGAAGGAGAGAGAGACATTGTTACTTTTCCTCGATCCCAAGCCATCTCTTCAAGTAGCTGCTGCCAATTCCTTTTATGACGGCTTTTTCCTCGTTGATGACCACCAGTTGCCAAGAAACAAAAAGACGGGCCCAGATTATGAACCAGGAACGAAATATGGGCGATCCTCAGGATGACGAGGAAGTTATCGATGGCCAGGATGGATGCGCAGATGTCGAAAACAGCGCAATGACGGCATTGGAAGAGATTTCAAGAAGACGAGCCGAACACGTAGCAGCTTGCCGCATGGGAAATGAAGAGATAACTTGCAGCGATGCGTTAAGAGCAGCATGCTGCATTGGCAAGAACAGAAGTTTCACTTCAGGCTTTGGCACAATACTACAATCTATACTAGATGGTCTTCATTACAGCGCACCTACCGTTCGCGTGAAGTCTATCAAAGCTCTTTCTTCCATCGATAATGCTTGTCGAGGTCTTTTATGTCACTTGCTAAATGTTTTTAGTTATATTGAGGCTAGTTGCCGCGATGTATGGACTTTGGCACGAGATGCCGCTTTTGACCTTATTGGCCGCTCGTTGCTACAGCATAGTGGTCCAGAACAATCGGTCGGCATTGAGGGTTTGAAGGATGGTGAGAAGCGTGATCCTGTCCTTATGTCCAAGATCTTGTCCGTGGTGGAGAAGCGCTTGTGTGATACCGCGACCTTTGTAAGAGAACGAGCGATATCGATAATCCGATCCATTCTCATGGGCCTTGCAGAAAGCTGAAGAACTTTGCTTGGAGGCTGAAACTCCTACCGCTGCTCAGACGGGTGTTCGTATACACGAGCAACTGTACGAGATGCTGAGTACGGCGAACATTGAGTACATCAAGTGGGATATGAACCGACATTTGACGAAGATGTCCTCTCAAGACTGGCACAAGGAAAGGCAGGGGGAGATTGGGCATCGATTCATCTTGGGTGTGTACGGGTTGTTTGGACGACTGACGGAGGCGTTCCCGAAGGTGCTGTTCGAAAGTTGTTCTGGTGGTGGAGTTGGTTCGACGCCGGGTTGCTGTACTTCTCGCCACAAATTTGGACGTCTGATAACACGGACGCGCAGTCGCATACGTCGATTCAGTACGGAACATCTTTGGTATGCCCCTGTTCGACGATGGGGGCTCATATTTTAGTGGTACCGAACCATCAGACACTTCGCTCGACGCCGATGAAGACAAAGGCTGTGATGGCCATGTCTGGAACGTTTAGATACAAGCTTGACCCGCGCACTTTCACGGCGGAAGAGGTGAACGAGGTGAAGGGTGGCATGGACCTGCGCAAACGGCTGGCGCCACTGTTTTATGAGAAGGCTATGCACCGGTTGTAGTCACCGTTCAAATCGGATTCGGCGGCCTGGATGTTCGCGTCACGTCATAGGCGACGAGCTCTAGCGATGGCAATCAACGTGCGGCGTATTGTGGGGCAGTTGTTGCAGCGAATGAAGTTGAGGGGGTGATACCGGATTTAGTTGTGAGATGGAGGAGCTGTGTCCTGGTACGTTGATGAGCAATAATGATACGGGCGCTATTGATGGCGTCGGGTGGTGTATATCATCACTTTAAGGAGGTGCTGACGCTTACTGGTAAGACGCCGGGGGATGCGGGGTTGGCTGTGAAGTTTATGTTCGACGCGGATTCCGTTCTCTTCGATTTGGTTGCGGTCAAGGACAAGGGCAATAGGGTGGATTTCGCGGTGCCAACGGTGCAAACTGAGGGCGACCTGAAGGAAGTGGAGGGAGGGGGGCTATAGCTTTTGGACTAACAGGCTTTCTGGAGGTTGTCGTCTGGACCCACCCGTACAAAGGATGTAGGTCGGATATATGCGAAGGCGCTGTTTGGCGAGTAGAAATTGTGCTACTTAGAGAGAAAAGCGCTGATCGGCGCTGTCTCTCAAATAACACATGAATCGCGGCGGGGGTGGCGCATACGAGAGACTTTCTAACTTTGAAAATTGGCCTTCTTGTTATTTACGAAGTGTACCGAAGGTACGAAGGTACCGAAGGTCTGTCTGAGACGACTTTTCACTTTAGTTGCAGTACGGTAGCGCCATTTCGTTGGTATCGGTTTAGTTGCGCTTTTGAGCACATCTACAAATGGCGTACACGGCTGTGGCGAGCCATTGACGTACTCTTGGCGTACTACGTTTTACAGTACGCCATTTGTGCGGGCATTCACAAGTGACTTGGTGCTCCACGTTGTCCACCTGTACGCCATTCGTGTTTCAGTAGCAAATTTGTAGCAATATAGTACGCCATTAGTACACTTTAAATTCTCCTAGGGGAGGTGCTAGGCCACGTGGTGAGGAAACGATGAGAAACTCCAGGGATGGGGTGGTATCGGCAACGATGAAACACGACCAACGACAGGTGTAGTCCCGAGAGGGAAAGCAACAGAAAACAACAACCAAACAACACCCACACGCGACGGGTAGGGCCTTCTCGGCACTGTGCCCGGAGCGGGGCGAGATCCTCCAACGGTAATGCACGGGTTTCCGTAAACAAGGCAAAACTCTATACAGAGTCGGATCACTTCGTAATCTAGTCCTATACCTCCTCGGTACGACCCTCAGGTCCCGACATCAACGACAGATGTTCCTCAAAGGTACCGAGAGGGTAGGACCACCGTAACCAGACGTGGCTATACTCGCGAGAGTGATAACCCACGTAGGCGGTTGGCGCCAGAGCCTCACTCGTGTAGAGTCCACTCAGGAGAGCGCTACTCGACAAAGAGTTCACTTAGAAGTGCTCGGGTTGACTTTACAAAGGTGCTCGCGACGACGAGGTCGAGCTCACCTAAGTAGGTCTAAACTAACTATGTACACGTGGTGCACACCCGCAGGGGTCCGTACACGTGGCTAGCCCAGTGTCAGGCACCTCAGGTGCACTACCTATTGTCCCGTAATATGCACACACACGGTGGTGTAGTACACGCGTCCACCTAGCGGTATTGGCCAGCAATGGCAACCCTGATTACAGGTAACTGTGGGAAAGCCATTCCAAAAGTAACCGCCAAAATTGGGTCCAACTCATAACTCTTCGAGAGCATCCTCGTATCACTCCCCTGAGTATATGAGGCGCATCATCCTGATAATCACGCAAATTGCGATGCTCTACAGACTCGGCCCACAATGTGCCGCAAAGTGACCGGGTTAGCTGCAATACGAACAAATGTTTTCCGTATCCTGACGTCCAGTGGCTGTCGCAGCGCTCTGAGTCTTCCTCACTAAGAGGTGCAACTGTGCCATCTGGTCAGCCAACTGATCCACTCTCGACTCCAGCGGACTTGGGCGAGTAGGTTCCTTAGAGCGTGGAAGAATATGCTTCAGCGGTGGGAAAGCGTTAAGGGTACCACACGACCCGAGAGCCTTCTTTCCGCCAACGAAGTCCTTATCGAGGGCCTTCATGGACTCATACTCATCTGCTCCACGGAATAAGACAACCTGCGCAAGATCTACAAACTCCATGACGGCGTTTCGTAGTAACCCGAACTTAGCTTTCGAGTTAAAACCTGCCTGATTGAAGAAAGAGTCCATCTTCTTCAAGAACCCTAGCAAATCGACGTAATCTAAACGCGCCGAAACTGCCCGACGAATTCTCTCCGCCGGTTCCTCGATTGCACAGAAACGTTCGATCAAAGCGAGCTTCACCTTCTGATAAACCTTCGCTTCAATCGAAAGAGAGCCATCAACAGGATAAGTTTCATAGTAGAAGTCAAACGCTTCACCCTCAAGATAGCCGAACAACTTCATAGAACGAACACTATCCTCTTTGTTGGGGGTAGCGACATTCTCGAAGTAAAACAGAAACTTCCTTATGTCGACGGCAGAACCATCGAAGGAAATCACACCAGAATCAGGAGAACCGGGCCCTCCTCGAGAGTACCATGTGGACGCCATTTTTCGTAATCATGCGGAACAGCGCGGGTGGTGACAAACCTAAGGAGAGCAACACAAGGAATGCCCAAGAGTACCAGCCTAAACGGCGAAAGATAATACGGTAGCTCAGCGATAAACGCAATAGCCGAACAACAGAACTGGAGCAACACGGCCTGTCTCAATGTCCACGTCGAAATCAACAACCGATGAGAGAGACGCAGGCCAAGTAGCTAATAGATGCACCGCACGACGCAAGTTCGTGGGTAGAACAAGGGCGTCGGTACGATTAAAACCGTCGCAGTGTGCACACGAGCCCAACGGGGGGGCAACACACTACAACTTCAGGAAGGGGTGCGTGGGGGGGGGGGGAGGGGCGGGAAACCGAGCCGCCCACAGAGAGAAAGAAAAGCGGGGGGAGAAGGTTGATGGCAGAGAAGCACAGACCGTGCTAAAGGGGAGCGGGAATGCCAAAGGAGAGTGTCGACGACAGAGATGGAGAGGGATGTTAGAGGGTTGGGGGGTCGTCGTGACGGGAGAAGTGGTCTGCCCGAGTCAAGTTAGTCATGGGGTCTCGAGCTCGGGGGTTTATATAGAAAGCTGCACGTGGAATATAGTCTGAAGTGGCGTGTTCTCTCTATTCCACAGCTAGAAAGAATTGAGTTATTTTCGTGACGTTTCTCTAAAGTGGGTACATGATCAGGGTTCCATGTCGAGGTGCTGTCCGACTTCATTACACGCTACGATGTATGTATCTGTGACGGCATTATATTATTCGAATATCGGTCAATGTCCCCTTGGCCCCCGGTTATCTGGGTATACCTCATCACAATCTTGAGGGGACTGTCGCGAACCAGGATAAATGTCCTTCCAGCCCATGTTTTGCGACGAGTTTTCCGTTCTTCACGATCCTGATCTTAGTTACTTTTCTCCGTTGAACATTTCGGCCAAGCACGTCTTCACTATGGTTACTGATAATGATACGGCTCATCGCGAGGAATCCCTTCTACGTTATAGCGTCATTAATCACAAAGCCCAGAAGGTCAACAGTGATTTGGTTGGAACAGAAGAAGGAGAGAAAAGACATTCAGCGAATGATGAAAAGAAAGTGAAGATCGAAATTGCCGAGTATGAACTCGTTCTATATCATTTGTTCTCCAGCAAAGCAAAGCAAGCCGTCGATATCTATGAAAGCATACGGTCTTTGCTGGCATTGTTCGCCCGTGGCTTAGGTTTTGGCGTTACGTTGTCGGCGCAAACTCGCCATTTGAACTGTCGTTCTAGGGTAGTTCCTTGATTGTAAACAGTTACCTGTGACACTGTTTTTAGCGTCGCTGCCACTTTTTGAAAAAAAGGAGGACGAGCGATGATGACCACGTTGATGAGTGAACACTGGCAACAACACGAATTCTAGCGCTCTGCATCAGATCAGAATACCTTGGTTTGTAAACATTTTGCATTTTTTCTTCACATCAGGTAAACCAAGTTACACTACCAGCAGCTGTTGCATCGTACAAGCGTGCATACGAATGTTCAGCTGCAACACGAAATACCATGTGGTAACCTCATATGCGCCGAGCAACAGCCCCTTGCGCCTCTTTGATGCGCTGTGCTACTCGACGCGGCGGCTCCTTGATATGTCACGGCAAGCGTTGCGGCGTGTCTTTGATGTGCCGCGTCAACCGGGGCAACGACTCTTTGTTTCCTCGAAAATCTATACGAAATTCTACCTACACTAATGTGCTACGTTTTGCCTATGCAAATTGTGCACGCAAAGTTTTTTGCTTCCAACACACAGCGAGGTTCGTCGTGGTTCATCTTCGACATGTACATCAGGCATGGTGAGCTGCCCAATTTTATTTGCATGCCACTCTATCAAATTCTTTCTGAATCATCCTATGGATGATATTGCCGTAGTAAATCTGTACATAACGCAATCACAAGTGCAATATAAGATTTAGCCCAATACATATTGCAATATATAATAAATCTGCAATATGAATTGCAATTTTCAAATGTCTTGCAATATGAAATTTTTATTGTATATTGCAATATATTGCAATAGCAATATATTGCGTTACACCCCTGCTTGTGACGCGTGAAAGTTTTCATGCTAGTGAGAAGCTCGCCCTCCGTTGGCGCGGTGTTGATCAGGACGGGTCGGCGGAGAGTAAACGCCGTCGCACCGGGCGAAAGACAGGCAAGAGGAGCAGGCAGCAAGAATATCAGGAGGTCTCTCTCTGAGTCTGCCCCCGGACTCAGCTTTCTTCCGCTCGTGTCCGGGTTTTTGTAGTTTATCGCTTGGTTCAGGATTCGCCACTTGCACTTCTTCATTGCGATCAGATAGGCTAATTATTCCTTGCTCATGTACCTTGATTTGGTCTATGAATGCTTTTCCCTGTCCCCTCTTCTTGTTCGCTCACAAGAAGGGATCACTCAAGTTGATGAGAATCTTCTTACGTATTGTCACCCTTACCGCGGCTATGCTAATGATCGCAGAAACCCAAATGACCCCGACGATAGCGAGAATATAGGTAGGAACAATTACTCCTTCAGTTGTATCAGATGGAAACAAATATTGCGTTCGAATCAAATCCGTGAACATGACATCTCTTGCGTACAGCTCTTCTGTTTCCGGATCCTGAAAGAAAAAATGATAGTAGCGGTCTATTATCTTTGGGATCAGAGGAACAACATCAAGCCGAATTTCCGTGGCAAGGAACGTGTCCTGCTCTTTTGGTTGTACGAACGGCTGAGCACTCAAGTAGAACACATCTCCATCGACTTCGTAAAAAGAACAAAACTCAGATACTTCCTCTTCTCCCTCAATGTTCGTAAACGACGCATTTCTACAGATCATCTTGGACGAAGACGTCGACCTTTCCAATCTTAAAGAGTTGTTTTAAGAGTAATAAGGTTGCTCCTCGCATGATACATCGAAAGTCACGAGATTGACGCTTCCTAAGCTCTGTCCAAAACGTGCACCGTCAAAACTCAAGCACCGGAAAAGTATTAATTCCGACTGCGGATCGTGGGGCACGCTTGCAGCAGATTCCTCACTCAGAGGGACGATCTGAAGACATTCTTCAAGCTTTTCTTCCTCACGAAAAGCAGTATGTGTGAAAGTTGAAGTTACAGTCTCCAATGCCAGGAATGAAATCACGAGAAGTGCTGCTATGACGCGCAGTCGCCGACAATGGCGTCGCAGGCAGATATTGAGTTTCGTGCGGAGCGCGCGAGTCTCAAGCACCACATTGAAGGTCTTTGCGACCCATAGAGCGCACAGCTCGGTGGCAACAAAATCAAGAGTCACCAGTAGACTAAAGATCTGGGCACGAATGGGGATGAACATTTGTTTCGAAACAGTTGTTTCTGCTAATGTGAACGACCTTGAAATGCTGATTGTAACGCGTAATGAGCGAGATGGAACACCGCAAGAGGCATAAAAGCGTACGTCCCATTGCTCGCTCAAGTCGAGAGGAATCGGAAGATTTTGGGAGGCGGTTCAGAGAAAAGGAGGCTCATTATATTTATTATTAGTTAACTAAATATCTCGAAAAATATCTTGTAAGAAAATCAGAGC
The DNA here is from genome assembly GCA_022539475.1 of Gracilaria domingensis. Lineage (NCBI taxonomy): Eukaryota > Rhodophyta > Florideophyceae > Gracilariales > Gracilariaceae > Gracilaria > Gracilaria domingensis. Next base: position 32,726 of record VCMS01000248.1, on the reverse strand, counting down.
TAACTGAATAGCCTTGGAACAACTCATTTAAGTTTTCGGGCAAAGCTCCCGCAAGTGGAGAAAAATTGCAGCATTTAAGAACGTTCAAGAACGCAAATAAGTTCCGGGGCGGCGGGTATCCGGGAGTCCGGTTACGCTGCCCTTGGGTATGGGTTGGATAAAGGCACCATGCTCAGAACGTGCAGACTTTTTGTTCCTGTATGCCTCATGATATCAACATTTGCCAAAAATTGCTCGCAGGTATCATTCAAGTGAGTACGGAATGCATTGTTCCTTTTAGGTTGGATTTGGGCCAGAATCAGGATGAAAGCGCGCAGGAGTATCTACGCTAGAGGGTGTCAAAATACAATTTAAATAGTATTCTAGCTATTGGGAGACAGAAATAAACTATTCGCTACACAGGGGGACAAGAAATAAATAATTCGAGTTTTATTTACTTATTTTTTATGAAGACGATTGCATCACCTTGTCTACATCAGATACACACCACAGGTCTTGATTGGCGTGCAAAAAAGGCTGACTCTCGAAATTAGATGGCAGCATACTGCCACGCCGACCTGACAAGACATAGCCTGCCTTTGAAAAAAAGCGCTCACAAGCGTTGGAGGTAGGTTGTGTGAAGCGCGAGTCAATATAGCGCACATTATTATTGTTGCCCACTCGTTGCCGCTTCAATGCGCGCTCTGCCAACGACAGGGACATGCCTGAACTACTGCTAACAGCAGTAGCATCAACTTCACACCGTAGTTTCCTTACACAATTCCTTTGTTCCGCCGTAAGCTCATGTTCTTTTCCTCTTTATAGTAAAACAATAGCAGACTCAAACGTTGAGTCGTAGACAATATCAGCGTTATAATCTAACCTGTTACGTAGAACGGGATAATCCTGAATTGTTTCATCAAAGAACGCACGAACATCCGCCATTGTAGTACCATCTCTCAATAATTCCAGACTAACGGACTGTAATTTATTCAAGCGTCCACACAACAACTCAATGCGACGATGTTCAGAAACGCTAGGAATCAATTCATCCACCTCACTGCAACCAAGTTCCCCCAGTAACGAACGTAGTTTAATGTAACGACACAGCATAAGGTAGGTCGAGCCCCAACCCGTAGGGCAATATAACTTCGGCTTCAGTTTAGTCACAGTTCGTAGTTTAGCGGCGACCAATAATGATCTCAATTTCACCATCAACTTATGTACCTTATCGACAAGCGGTTTTTCCATCGATATCTTATCCTGTACCGCAAGGTTAAAGCGGTGACTTGCACAACCAACAAGCGGAATCGATGCCTTGCCAGCAGTAGCTTTGTTAACTGCACAATTATCACCAACTAGTGCGACAACATTTTCCCAAATTTTTCCATACAGTTGAAGAACGTAAAAAAGAAAGGAGTAATGTTGATCAGCAGATAGACTTAGTTCATCCCCCATAGGTAAAATTGTCAAAAGAATTCTGGAATAGCCTAGATTATTTTCCGCTTTGAACGTAGCAAACACTGCCACATAATGAGTATCTCCATTAGTCCACCTGTCAAAAATTAGCGACATTTGATCCGGCAAAGAAGAAAATATCTTGGCCTCTACGTGCTCCACCAAGCGTGAAAGGTACTTTTAAAATGTATTCAAGCTGACAGTTTGAAGTGTGCAATGCTTTCGAATAATGCTGTTAGTGACAATTGAGAAAGGAAACAATCCTTTGGATACTAGTTCCATCCACCCATACATGTTTATACTATTAGCCGTTAGCTGTAGTGCTGTAAGTGCTGAAGGGTGTGCATTCTTCTGGAGAAACATCAAGTCGTTTGCATGCTTTTCGCGCACATGCGTGACAAGATTTTAAAAACCTGATCGGTTCTTTGTGCGTGCAACGCCACATTTGCAGTGCCATTTAGCGCTATCGGGCGCTATCTGTTCAAAGAAGTGTTTGACAATATCCTTGTTGGCCAGACTGCGTTCGCGTGGCGCCATGGTGTTTAGAAATGCTCTCATACCTGGTGCGATGCTGTGGGCATCATTTGACGCTTGTGTTGTTGTACTACCTCTCGCTGATCGCTGTACTGCGATCAGCGAGAGGTGGTACGACTGTAAAAAACAGGTCGAAACTCGACCGTTGAATGGTTTGAACGTTCAAAAATTTGAACGTTTGTATTCCGAATAATTTGGTCATTGGGAATAACTTATTCTTGTAGGGTGTCACAGTGGAATAAATAATTCAATACTATTTATTCCAGAGTATTTAAATACAATATATTTTTGACAACCTCTAATCTACGCAATTCTGAATTAGAAGTAAACCTGTCTACCCGTGCAACTGCGTGTCGACCTACCCACGCAGCAATTCTATTGCGAAGCTATCAACAGCGGGTATCAACAGCAGTCAAGAATTCTGTCGACTTACTCCAGGACCAAGGAGTCCTGGCCACCTCGGACTTAAATTCTTGCTTTCTTGTGTAATGAAGAGATGGAGTTGAGAAAAGCGGAGAGCACGGTGTTGCAGTTCAAAATGATGATGCTGGTTGATAAGATCACGTGCGGAGTGGGGCGTAGTGGATCCAGTTGGCGAAGATCTCAAGCAGGTGCTATCAAATGTAATGACGAAATGGCTGAGTGAAGTCGGGCCTTCTCCGATGGAGGGGAAGGCCGGCTGACGCTCCTTTAATACAGATCTTGTAGGAGTGTAGAGATATCTACGACTATCCTGCAAGCTGTCTACTGTCTTGTGCTGTCTCGCAGCACGTGAGCTGCAAGCCACGGACCCTGATCAAGCGTCACAGCTGGCTTGTAGACTGTCTTCTGTGTTATCCTTAAGATACCTCTTGAGAACTGACAACTTTGAAAGCAAATCCTACTATAGATACGACTCTTGCAGCTTGACTGGATTCAACTTGTGAGCAGTTCTTACCGAGAATGTCATAGAAAAGGGGGCTCCATGTACCACATTCCGATAAAGCTGTTGTACCGAAAGCTATCCGACAGCCGACCGCAATCTCACCTAGAAAATGATGAGGCAGGATGAAAAAAATCAATCACATAGATAGCGATTGACGATCGGTGCGTAAGGGAGCAAGAGAATTATGCGTGTACTGAAGTTCAATCATGGCCAGAATACAGTTCCAAATTCCAAGCTTGGAACACTCCTGTTTAAAATGGTGTTCGTTAATACAGTCAAGCTAACGTAGCTGAAAATTGTAGGGCAAGATACTTCAACACCGCTCGGTTTCAAAACTGCCAAAAGTACTGGCTCAGGAACGCCATTATAACGAACTTCAAGAGTGCACAAAGCCAAGAGTGGCAAATATGCAGGTGCCTTTTCCACGAAGATTCTCACTTAATTTCAGGACAACTACAAAGATGCCACTGGCAGAACGTCGTGACAGGTGGGTAACCATATTTTCGTCTGAGCCAAATGCTACAATTAAGGAATCTTTAAACCACGATGGAATAACTCTAAAAAACCTCCAAAGAACGACAAGCAAAGAGTGTTCGGTTGTGTTGTTACCCTTGAACCCTGTTACAAAGCCGTCGCAGTATGCAGGCATCATTTTCTCAGCAAGAGATTATCTAAGGAATACAGTCAATATCATCCAAACTTCAGAAGTATCGGTAACTTTGCATATCCATAGCTCTCCTCCAACACGAAGAGTACTGAAACCTACGTTGCTTGCAGTTCTCATCCCAAACGGTTTGTTGTCAAAGGACTACCCAGCTCCATATATATAAGGGCTGTACGAATGACTCGAGCTGGCGATTGTAACAAGCTGCTTTTGAATTGTCTGACAACTCCACGCCCCGGATCTGGGCCTCTCAGCATGTGGCGCTCCTGCCTAGTTTTAAAAGTTGTTCTGTTTGTGCTCACCACCTCTTCCGCCCAAATTATAATCTGCGACAGCAATGGCTCGTGCATATTTGAAAGAGACTATCAGATATTGTGCCCGAAATTACCCTCTAGTGGGCGTTTTGTTCTACAAATGGAACAGATTGAGGATGGAATGCTGGCTGTAAAGAACATGTGGCGTGCTGTCGACCCTGAGCAACCTATAGTTGAAAGAAGTGCAAATGGCCTCCCTATCGGAGTCAACAGCTCACCCATCGATGTTGAGATCTATCGCTAGATCCGCACTGGTCCCGGAGTGGGACTAGGCAGAAACAGCACAGTCCGGTGTCGCAGCCCGCGGGTAGGCTGTGCGGACGGACGTAGCTGAGACGCACAGTGGCGGCCCGCCGGTGGGCTGCATGTGCAACGCAACTTACGGCTCCTGCGGGGAGCTGCGTCGCGTTTGCGGACTTACGGCCCTGCGTAGGGCTGCGTCGCGCTCGGTCAAAAACCGTCGTAAAGCTGTCGTTTACTGAGCAGGTAGATTGAATACGATAGGTTAGTTACCACTAGACTAAACAGGACTTCTACCGATTCAGATCTAAGTACTACTGCGCCGGCGGCGGCGGCGGCTAGCGCGACCGTCGACAACGGCGCATCCAGCGCTTTAGCCGCCGTCGTCGAACACGCCGCAGGATGTCTAGAGTCCCCTCTATCCTTGACCCTCGACAATCGAGAGAGTGATAGCGAGGACAGAGGTGAAGTGCAATTTCTTGTCCCGTGTGCAGCAGGGTTCGGAGAAGGAAACTCTTCAAAAGCTTATATCGGCTTTCTTCAGGAATTTCCGTCTTTCAGCTACGGGAGGTAATTTCTCCGGTTTCGGGAAAAAGATTGTCGATCCATCAAATCCGTCTCGACAATGCTTTGTAATCGAGGAAAAACCGTTTCCATCGACTGTTTTCTGTTTCTAACTGTTGATAGCAGCGCCAGCGTGTAGTGGCGCACAAAAGGGTAGAGCGTCGGAGGTATTGTAGAGAGCTTTGCAGTAGAAGCCATCCATACGCTAGATAGCATCGAGATATACTCGCAGTTTTCCGCTCGGGAAAGAGACAAAACCAATCCAAGAGGTTGGCTTTTCTTGGCACACTTGCCCAGACGTGGCACAAATAAATACTGGCATGCTGCGCAAGGTGTTTGCGCGACTGCAGCCTTTGCGCAGCGTGTGCAATCAGCTGTAACCCATGCATTTTCTGCTTTAGCCGAAATGGCCATTTGTTGCCGTCTTTGTGAGGAAGAAGGAGCAGACCTGGAGCTGTGTGCATCTAATATGTGTAGTGGTATCCGAGAATCCGACAGGCTTGTGGCCGCCGACAGAGAGAAATCAGAGATTTGGTGGAAAGCATTCAAACACGGGTGTAACGTGGTATCGCCACACGTTTACAGCTTGTGTGCCTGGACGACCTGTTCAACCCGTGATCGTTGCGTTCTTGTAACAATCGAAATAAAACTTGACTTATTCTATCTACGTGTACATCGAGAGTCTCTGGCACACGTGTACCGAAATATTTGCAAGTTTACTCGTTGTCCACCGACGCCATGTGTGCCCGTGGTCACGGGATGGGCATCGCTGCGCCGAAAGCCGAGCGTGCCTTACGGTCAGCCCGGAGCGGCGCAGGTACGTGTACACGTCGTGCAACAAACACCATTCGGTGTACCAAACGGTGAAGAACGGCTGCCGCGAAAGTCACAGCCGTCGCAGCAAGCCCCAGAGTTCGTCCACTGCTTTCGGGAGCACCGCACGCCACCCTTCACTTTTCTCCACTTCTTGATCTCCACGAACTCCGCCTTCACCGAGTCCAGGTCCAAGCGCACCCGCGCTCCCGCGCTCCTGCTTATGCGGTAGAACGGCTTCCTTCGCTTTGCGTTCTTCGGTTGCACGAGGCGCCCTTGCAGCAGCTGCACAGAGTCCTCGCCCAAAGCCGGTAGCCGCTTGCCCTCGAGATCGCACTCGTAACAGTCGCCGTTTTGGTCAATGCACACCTTCAAGCTCGCTGACTGGCATGTTATGAGAACTTTCGAGCTCGAATCGCCCTGCGCGCCCGCCCTCACAACACACGAAGAACTCCACACCAACAAAAGAAACGATACCAAAAGCTTCTTTGCACTTTCCATGATGCAGTACCAAACGTATATGAGCGAGAGTCATGACTCTCATGACGCTGCTCGTTGACTCTCACATTTCGTCCCAGCTCTCTTTATCGCGGAGGGCGATCTCGAGGTGTTACAACACACACCCCGCTTTCACTGCCCCAAGAATGGCCCTAGCGTTTCGGTGAAAGTATGAAACAAAAGCGAGCAGCAATGCAGCATCACATCTTACCGCTGAGCTGCTCAGATATCCTCAGAGAGAGTCTACAGAAAATATCAGATACCGACGCAAATGCAGGTCCATTCTGAACCACTCACATGTTTTGCCTTGGCGGGTTGCTCAACAACCAGCAGTGAGCTCCTCAAACAGCTTCCCATTTTCTTTCAGACTGTTGCCCGAAACGCACCATTTCGTCTTCTGCCTCAAGACATGATACAAACGTAACCAGCCTTACGATCTCCCATTCAAAGTCAGGCATACAACTTGTACGTGTACGTTCTTTGCTTACCGCACGTATAGTGTGAACTGAACTAAGTTTTGGCACAGAAACATGCCGGAAACGAGGGGAAGTACAACAACTTTTTTTCAATTCTGCCTTTCTTACTGTTCATACACCAAACTCGTGCTCGATATGATAAAGCTCCTATCCTCATTGCTGACTGTTGCTGATCGTGCGTTGACCTGTACGGCTAACGCAGCTTTACGTCAACACACGTGATCCTTTTCAAGAGCCTCTTGTGTCGGAGTTCTGACGTGTTGTTTTCTAATTGGCTTCGAGTCCCACAATAGGATTGCAATTATGACAAAGTTTTCTCTTGTTACTCTGTGTTGACGCAAAGGTGGCACAACCTCGATCCTGAACAATATAGCGAATAATTGTATATGATGTCAAGCAATTTGCATCACAGTTACAACCAACAAAGAAGATGACCTTTACCCTGGTCGAGAAATCCAGCTTCATTGCATGTTCTTCAACTTTTTGAGAGCAGGAATGTTAATCTACAGCTCTGCCAGCGTTTTATACTACAAAACTATTTAGGCATCGAGCAGCTCTGTCCTCCGGGAGGTATATACGTACATAGAGAGATATACGGTGAACGGGGCATAGTAAGTTTTACGATATCGGAACACGAACTCATATTCAAATGTTGTAGCTCTACGATAACTCGTGCTCGCTCACACCATCAGGTTTCCGGACCGTGGTTTTGCCAGGCTTAGAAGCTGCGGATCATCTTGAGATAAGGAAGATTCCAAGCTGTAGATCTATGTAGAGGTAGTCAATTCAATCTCTTTGTCTGAAGTGCCAGCTACGCAGATGAAGTCTAGCGCTGATCGGGTCGCCCTTCTGAATTGAGATACAAAACTTCAGATCCTCCAGCTTCCCTGATCTGTCTCAACTTGAGCAAGGTTTCTTTTCCGCTTCATCATTGCCTCCATTCCCTTCAATTTCATCAACATGATGTTCCAGGTTCTCTTAGATTCGTCGGAAACATGTTAATGTACCCTATCCCACATACGAGCATCCAAAACAACAAACACCTACCGGTTGACTCGGCAGTGGGACATACCCATTACGATAAGAACATGCCCCACAGCAGCTTCCAAACGACCATCCAACGGGACGAGTACGAATGCATCGAATTTCACCTCGAGCCACATTCTTCCACCTCCGAATCTCGACAAACTTTCCGTTTACGGGGTCAAAATCGCTTCCCAAATCGGCAAACGCGGTTGCCGTTACAGAGTAAACTGGTCGCCGAAGCTTTGTCTTCTGTTGAAGTCCGATGAAGTCGCCCTCGAAAAGAAGAATCTTTGTTCCTTCTGGAGGGACAATAAGGTTCCCATCTTGTGTGCATCGATAGCACTCACTGTTCTGATCGAAGCAACGACGTTGAAATGTTGATGAGCAAGTTATGATCACTTTTTCATTGAAAGTGTCATCGGCGAGCGCCGCAGACGGACAGATGCACATCAGAACAAACAGACAAGCTTTCAGTGCATGGTTCGATGTGTATACCATTGTAGTAGATCCCAGGACAAGCCGGCGATGCGATGGAGCTTGGAGCCAAGGAATCGGCCTCGGAGCGACTGCATATTGTTTATGAGTACTAGAACGTATCTGGAGAAGTAGTCCTCGCCTCATTTGGACGGGACGAACACGATGCTCATAAGATCCGCGGTTTGAAGCTACAAGAAAGCAACGAGTCCATTCAAGTAGATCGGCCATGGCAGCAAGGATTGTCATGTGCAGAGCCGAGAAAACAAAAGTCAATAATTCTCCTGGATGGTGTTTTACCTCTGCTTCGAATGGCGGCAAAGGAGTATTGGCGTCCTACGGTTCGTGGTAAACTTTAATGTACGAATGCTACTTCGAGTTTGTCGTCAAACGTGAGCGCCGTAGAATTCTCGATTGGTATTCTAACGTATTTCCAAAGTGAGTAGCTCCATTCTAACAAGAGGTTGACCATTGCATGATCTATGAAATGATGAATGTGCTCCACGCGCACGTGGCCTTCCCAGAAGCCAGCAACAGTGTATATGCGTGGGCTTTGTTGTACGGGGTACATTTGTGCCCTAAATGTTAATCAGGAAGTAGGAACATCTTGCTGCATCAAGGTTCAGATCATCATCGGCTTCAATAAGCACGCAACAAGGGATTATTGGTGTGTTTTGTTGGTACAGATATACGCTCCAGATCGGGAGTTTTCGGCTTGTTGGAAATGCGACCACACGAGAATCCACAATGAGCAGATGAACCTGTTGACAAGGAAAACGTATCTTCAGGTCTCTATGACAAGCATGCGCAGCTTTACTAAACTAGTCAGCATCAAAATCAAATGCTAAATACTCTTCATATGTTTTAAGAATTGAACCTTGCATGAAGTCGCCCTTGCTCGATTGACTGTCTGCCTGAGCTGCTTATCGTTCTCCAGGGTTTTCCATAAAAGGGAAAGCTTTGACAGTTTAATTTTAAGGCCCTAGTGGGCTCCTTAATAATTAAGTCTGGGTGCGAGCTGACGTATGTTCAAACCGCCGCTCTTCAGCGAAGCAGACTCTCGAAAGCCCAATGGCAAGAAACTTCTTTCCAAGTGAAATCCTTAAGAAAGAGAGGAAGGGCGGGTAGGCAAAAATTGCTCGACCATAAACGGGAGTGGCGAAGAGTTATTGATGGAGATTGTCCGCTTCTTCGCTCTCAGGCTTGGGCTTCATGCGGAATACGCAGATAGTGGCGGAAATAAGCATCCGGTAGATAGCGCGAGTCATCCATATCCCACGTGTGCTACGTATCGTTAGGCGCCTCGCAAAAGTAACTTCTTGTTGATCTAAATTCCATTTCCAGCTTTCAATTGGCGGGTTTGACATAATTAAATGACAGAAACTTTCTTTGCTGGACATCTGGTATCGAGAGAAATCAATTATTTGGGAAGGCTTCCAAAGGAAGGAGTGAAAATGATGTGATCTACAAAAGGGCTCCAGATCAGTTCCGCAAAATTTTCGTTAATTGAGTTCTAAGATTGGGTACATAAAAAAACAAATCGTTCAAGCTCAACGGTACGTTCAAGCTTGGACCAAATGCTATGTTGCCTACCCGTAGAAAAACACGCTTGGTGCCTTTTTATAAATTATACCCATATGTGTGGTAACGTTTCTTAGAAAATGACCCACCGTCTTTGGGACACCCCCAGAAGGCTTTTTGTTTTGTCCAAAAACGCCCCACGACACCCCCGCCAAAACTTTTCCCATACATCGCCAGCAAGATAAGGACAGTGCAGCGTGAGAGCTGTACTTTCCTCCTCCTTCTTTCCAGACTCACGTTGCGCGCATGGAGCCAAAATGCAGCGACACTATGAAAGCTGAACGTTGCGCACGTCGTCCTGGCGAGACGCCACGGCGCGAAATCCGGACGTTGCGCGCGTCGAGCCGCCGAAACGTGACGGCGCGGAAACTGATTTTTACACGCGCTGCACTGCTGTACCGCGACCACGATAGAGCTAAATGATTAGAGCGTCTAGCCGCGCTAGTAAGACGGCGCAAAAGCTGAATGATGCGTGTGTCGTGCTGCAGAGGCGCGACGGCGCCGCAAGGGAATGCTGCGCCCGTTGCGCCTCCACGAATTGCGGCGGCGCAGAAACTAAATGACGCACGCGTCGCGCCGCGGCGAGGCGCGAAGGCGTAGAAGCAGAATGTTGCGCGTGCTGCCACTGTGACGCCTCAGCGCAAACCCGGGTGTTGCGTGTCCCGCCGATAGGGCGCGACGACGCAAATGCAGCATGTTACGCGTGGGGCCGCTGTGGCTGGACATCGCACAGAGAAATAAACATCGTGAGCCGAGCCGTAAGATCCAGTACAGTGCCAAAATGAGTTTAAACTAAGAGCAAGAAAGCGTGAGGGAGTATCGTTCAGTCGAAAACTGTAGTGCAACGCTCATCTATGAGTACTCTGACTGGACCTAGTCATATTTTCCGTTTACGGGTTTGCCTGGTACACACCAGTATATGATTAGTAGTTACTAGTGGTTGCCATTGGAATGGTTCGGACACGTAAGACACGGTGGAGCTGATCGGAGGTTAGGCACTACACGTGGGCGGTTGCCACAATTAGTGGGAAGTTTATGTAGTGCAATGATCCCGGGAACTCCGGCCTCGCTCGTGCTGCTAATCGCAGATGTGCCGGTATGCCGGAATGGTGCCTCAGATGGTGAGGATAGGATAGCCCTTGGTGGGAGAATGTTTATTTGTGGCCTGGTTGTGGGCACATCAGGTGTCCACGTGGTGGATATTGCCGCTTTCGCGGATCGCCCCTTTGAGCCGACGGGGCACGGTACACGTGTGTGGCTGTGGCCGGATGTGTGCCGGGATATTTGTTTGATTAGATACTGTAGTGATCCCTACTTAAGGGCCGGCCGACTGGCCATCCTTCTGGGAAGTAAAGTCAACCGAGTGTTCGGCTCTAAGTCTATCGCCCGCACGCGACCGCGACTCTTCGGAGAGCGTCCGTGTCGAATAAGGCAGTGCTTATCCGCCTCGCGTCTCTGAGGAGCCACCGTTTACATACGGACATTGTCGTTTATTTTGGTGTCTTGTTTTGTTCTTGTTTTTCCCGTTCTGACGGCTGTTCTCCGCCCGGTTATCAGGTTATTATTTCTTTTGCTTTGTTTCTCCTTTTCTTTTCCCTTCTATTACAGGGCCTGTGTCCGTATACACGGCTCTTTTCCTTCGTTTGCCCCTACATTTGCCCGCACCGCTGTCTCGGATCTTCCACATCTGTGGCTGGTCTTTCCCCCCGACCTCCGTCTGTAAGTCAGGAACGGGTCGCCCGGAGTTACGCCCGGCACGTGTCGACCCCATCGGAGGGCTCTTCCGCTGCGCCACCCCTCACAGGGAGCAAGGCTGAACTCCTTGAGTGCTTCCGCGTATGCGGCTGGTTTTTGTCCGTTCGCGTCACGGTTTTGCACTCCAGTTTAGTTAATATTATTTATTAATTTTAGTGAGGACACTACTTAGTGCGACGGCGTCGGCGCCGTCGCACCAGTAAAGTGCCCCAACCAGGGTGATCCTACCTCAAGCATCTTGGCTCTAGCCACTCTCGCCTTCGGCGGTGCACAACTCCTTATCGGAGGGACTCCCCGTTGTAACGCTGCGGCTATCCACCCTGCGTCTCCACAGAACCCAACTTTGGGAGTGTTATAACCATCTGTTGTCGTGTTCGACCCTGTATAGGGAATACCCCGGCGATGCGCCGTACCTCTCTCTTTCCTCTCTCTCCCCTATCTTTCCCTTTCCCCACTCCGTAGTTTCGTCCCTCTTCGAGGCTACTACACTTGCGTGCGAGTCACCCTTCTCTGCTCAACTCTCAACGCCCCGTCGTGACGGTTTGGCCCCGGTCTTACACCCGGCTAGTTGCGCCATTCCAGAGAGGCTCTGTTCTCTGGGTTGCCCTCAGTAGAGGAAGATCCCGAACGTCTTCGTGGTGTCTTTTCCCCGCTCACGGGTTGCACTACAAAGTGGTCTCCCGACTTAGAAAGTTGACCCACTCTTGTGTACCCTCTTTGAGGTTCGTTTTCTCTCGGAAGTTCCCGTGTAACGGTTGGTTGGATACCGATATCTCGGAAGCTCTCCGATGCGGAGCCTGCGATCACTCGCAGTCGTTCCACCAACGGTGGTAATCCGACGGATGGTCGGCCCCCTTCGAGGATACCAGTCCGCCCTGGATCTACATTGGGTAACAGACCGTCCTCGCGGACGTCTAACCCGCCGGCATGCCGGACACTTCCATTTTCCCCGTTGATCCCTCCCACTGATGGGATTGCTCAGGCATCCGCCGCTGCCGCACTGGCTCCTGCTGGGCAGGTAAAGGCGACCGCCGAGGCGTCTCAGGCCCGTCGGGAGAAGATTGACGACCCCCAGGGTGCAACCCTGGAAGAGCAGGTTCGCATGCTGCGCGCTGCTCACAATTCCCTTATGGGAGCCGATGATTCCCTCGCGGGAGAAGTCCGGACGCTCCGGGAGGAAGTCCGCACATTTCCTGTGAAGGATGTTGCAGAGGATCTCCGTATTCTACGGTCCGATGTCAACTCCGTGCTGGAATGCATTGGAGGACCCGCTGCCTTCGTGGAAGGAATCGAGACCCGATTCGATCGGATTCGAAGCCGTCTGGAGACGTTGGAGAAGGCCGCTATCGCGGAACTCGCCACTCCGGCGGAGCCGGTTGAAGTGTCGCATCGCGACAAGAACACCCGTCGGGACAAATCACGCCGCAGGCGGCAGGCCAAGGAGCAAAACCAGTACTCCGACTCGGATTCGAGTACGTCAGCTGACGCCCCGAATGATTCGGAAAGTTCTGACTCGTCAGAGTCTTCCATCGAAAATGGTCGTGCAGGGCACTCATCACGCTCTAAGCGGTCATCGGCCACCCAAGGTGTTGTTCGTACCCGGTCGAAGGGACGGAAGCACTCCGGGTTGAAGGAGCTGAAGCCGACGAACCCGATGTATCGGAAGCTACTCTCATACCGGTATTACCGTTTGGAGGATTCCTCATTGGATCGCACACCCCGTGGGACGGGTAAAGTGAAGGACTGCATCCGCCGTATGCAGCTCTCACTGCGTAACCAGACCTTTTCTGGAGACGACTCAGTCCTGGTGCTTGATTTTCTCGCCCGTTTTGTGGCGGAGGCCGATGTTCTCGGGATGAACGAAACCAGGCCTACATTGCGTTACCGTATTTCTTACGGGAAGTGGCCGAAGACCAGTTCAACTCTGTAAGAGGCTCATCTCGTGCCTCCGAAGGAGAGGTTACGTGCTGGCCGGAAGCGGTCCAGTACTTGCTGCGCTCGTACGCCACCAACGACGCAATCGGCACGGCCATTCTGGCACTCCCGGACACCCGGCAGAAGTCTGGAGAGACGGAAACCGATTACTCGGTCCGCCTGAATAAGGCTTTCCACCGTTGTGGTAATGTATACCCCGCAGGGGAACGTTGTACGATGTTCGTCGAAGGCCTCGACCCGGCCATTAAGACCTTGGTCGCCCGCTACCGCGAGGATAAGCGGAAGATTACCTACCTCGAGTTAGTCCAGTACGCCCGAGCGGAGGGTGATGCACTTCGTGCACGAGGTCCTGTCACCAGGTCGAAGTCCGCCAAGGCGTTGATGATGGAGACTGGATCCCCATCTTTGTCGCTGCACACGAGCGAGGCCTCCTCAAGGGAGTACGACAACGTCCAGTTAGCCCAGGAAGGCCGGCGTTCCATTCCAACTACGGAACTACCGTCAACGACGGATGCCTCCTTCGATACCGCTCGGGACAGCACGCTGCTTTACGCAGATGCAAACCGTGTGAACGGGCCGAAAATCCCGTACGCGAACGGAGCAACCCGTTTTCAACGGCCTGGATGGAAGGACACACGCCCTAGGGTAGGGTTCACCGATGCTCGGAATAGTAACCCGCGTTCGGGGATGGCAATGCCGATCTGTCACCTTTGCTACACGCATGGTCACATTTCGCCGCAGTGCCTCCTCTCGATGAGGGATATGTCCATGGTTACGGTGAACTATGAAGCCTTGACTCCAGAGGAGAAGAGAACCGTCCCTATGACGTCGTACTTGCGTGCGAAGACGGACTTCTCTCACGCTGTCGCAGCACCACCGCCGCAGCGGAATGTCCAGGCACCACCCGTGCATCCAAACCCTCGGCATGTTGCCGAACCCCAAACCGCTAACACGGGACCCCACGGTTAACGAGCCGAAGCACTCGTAGCCGCGGAACCTGAGCAGCCGCCGCAGGCGGAAGTTCAGGGAAACTGAACGAGCGAGTCTCCCTTTCGGGAGAGGCGTCCTCAGAGTTGAGGCTGTTGACGCCCGAGGCGTCGTTGCCTCGCTCCCCGGTGAAAATCCTCTCGAGGAAAGACGTCGCAGACGCAGATTCGGAACACCTCGGTGTTTTGCGTCGACCGTGGATACGGGTAAGAAACAACCGGATCCCGGACCGAATCATGGTGATGGCCAAGCGAAACTATAAGGTGTACGCTGACCTTGGCCTGAGCCCCCAGTTTATGGTGCGTTACCTGACTGTACTAGACACAGGTGCAGGTCCGAACTTCATCGTGGAGTCCCTTCTCACACCGCAATTGCGGGAACGTATCCGCCGCAGCATGCTTCCTGATGTCGCTGATGCGAATAACAACCCGTTAACGACGGTGGGAACAATCGACTTAGTCGTACGCTTGGGAACCTCCGTGGTGAAGGTCGACTTCATCGTTTGTCGGTCATTGGCTGCTCCAGTCATTTTGGGTTGCGATTACTGCGACAGGTTTGTCGATGCAATCAGGCCCCGCCTCAGGCGTGTAGAACTCGACGACGGTTCGTCGGTACCGATCGTCCGTCGTCCGCTGAAGCGGTCATCGCGGAAGCAAGTTCCACTCCCTGCTGCGCAGGCCCCGGCACCGGCGTCGCGCGAGTCCACCAAGCTCCGCGTCGCCGCGTCGATCCGCATCCCGCCTGAGTCCCAAATGATGGTGTCGGTTAATTACCGTCAACACGGTCTTCGGGTTATTCAACCGCTTACCTCGTTGTACGAGAAGTGCCAACTCGCTGTCGCGAATGGCGTTGTGCAAGTCACACCGGATACTCCGTTTCGGATACTCGTTGCCAACCTTGGCAGCACCCCCCAGTATCTGGTGAAGAACCAAGTCATTGGGTCTGTGACACCACACCCACTCGCGATGCTTCCAACGAAGATGACGGCTGCGGATGTTCTCGGATTAGTTACCTCCGAAGAGGACGTCGCCTCATCTAAGGAGGGGGAGGGAGTCGCAATTCCTGCCGCTTCCACGAGTACCACTACCGTCGCAACGGAGAAGCAACCGACTGACTCGGAACCAAACCCTGTGTCAGGGACAGAAGAGCGTAAGCCCACGAGCTACGACAAGGTTGACCCCTTGAAGGCGCTCGAGGAACTTGACCTCGGTCATTTACCGGAGTCGCACCGTGAACGTCTAAGAGACATGTTACGGGAGTTTACCCCAATGTGGGATGGCTCTCTTGGAGAGATCAATGCAACGGAACACCGTATCGATGTGTTACCGAACACGCGTCCGGTTTCACAACCCCCTTACAGGGCAGGACCGAAAGCTCGGGAGGAAGAACAGTTCCAAGTGGACAAGATGCTCCGCGCAGGTGTCATCGAGCACGCGCAATCGCCGTGGGCATCCCCAGTGGTACTGGCTCTCAAGGCCGACGGAACCTGGAGGTTCTGTGTCGACTATCGCCGACTTAACGCCGTGACGGTAAGAGACGCTTACCCAATCCCTCGTATGGACGAGTGCATCGATTCGCTCGGTGACGCTACCGTGTTCACGGCATTGGATGCCAATTGGGGATATTGGCAAGTCCCCGTCAGGGAGGAAGACCGCGATAAGACTGCGTTCGTGTGCCACTCGGGCTCCTACCGCTTCAAGCGGATGCCTTTCGGCTTAACCAACGCGCCCGCTACGTTCCAGCGTGCCATCGACATTCTGCTGAGCCGCTTCAAGTGGCGGACCTGTCTCGTCTACCTTGACGATATCATCGTGTTTTCCAGTAATCTGGACGATCATCTCACCCATGTCAGGAACGTGATGACCACTCTGCGTGATGCAGGAATCACCCTCAAGTTGAGGAAGTGTGAATTCTTCACCGACACCGTCAAGTATCTTGGGCACATAATCCGTCCAGGACGGCTGACGATCGAGGAAGCTCGCGTCAAGTCACTCGGTAAGGCGAAAGAACCGCGGACTCAAACGGAATTACGCTCCTTCTTAGGGCTGGTCAACGTCTACAGACGGTTCGTGCCGAACTTTTCGGACATAGCGGCTCCCCTCAACGCTCTCTTGCGGAAGGGCCAGCCACCAAAACTGGACCCCTTCACGCCCGCACAAGCGGAAGCGTTCAACTCCTTAAAGGAGGCTGTTACGTCAGCACCGATACTATCGTTACCCAAACCGGGATTGCCGTTCTCCGTGGACACGGACTCGAGCGACTACCAAGTAGGCTGCGCGCTGTTCCAAACCACTCCCGAAGGAGAACGAAAACCCATAAAATACTGGTCACGTTCGCTCAACGTTCATGAACGGAACTACTCCGTTTCGGAGAAGGAGTGCCTTGCAGTCGTATGGGCATTATCCACCCTCCGTCCCTACATGCTAGGTGTGCACTTTACCGTGTACACGGATCATTCCTTGTTGAGGTGGTTGATGAATATCTCTGATCCATCAGGCCGCCTTATGCGGTGGAGGCTCCGCCTAGCGGAATTCGACTTCGACTTCGTGTACAAAAAGGGGACCCTGAACACCCAGGCGGACGCGTTGTCGCGCTTACCCACAAATGGGGAAACTCTGGCCGTCGAGGACGATGATATTCCTTGCTTCGTCGTTGGCGATGATGGGCCGGAACTCCCGGAGTGGCAGCTAGACGACTGGCCAGATGACTGGGACGATATGGACGCTGACTTCGACGAACTGCTTGTTGCAGGCAAAACCGAGGCTATAAAGCCCCTACCGGGGAATTTTGTCCCGGTATCACCGGAAGAAATGATCCGAGAACAGCATGGAGACCCGTTCTGTATCAAAGTCCGTGCCCGACTAAACGGAGGCGACACCCTCCCATTCGAGGTTAATGACATCGGCTATCTCATAAGGACAGTCGAGTCACACCCACAAGTCGTGGTACCACACTCGTTACAGACGAGGATCCTACACCTTTCGCATTACGCAAAGTTAGGTGGCCACGCAGGTGGACGGAAATTGTACCTCACTTTGAGGAGAGATTTCTACTGGCCCGCCATGGCGGTGGATTGTTACGCTACGGTACGCTTCTGCGCCGATTGCGCGAAAAACCGCGTGAAGCTGCGAAAGAATTCCAAGAAAGTGAAACTATTCCCTGCCAGGGTGCCGCTTGAATTTGTGGCAATCGATATTCTCGGACCATTGCTTACCACTCGGAGAGGTAACAAATTTCTTCTCGTTATCACCGATCGGTTCTCGAAACTGGTTCGGACAGTACCTCTAAAGAGGATCACCGCGTTCACGGTCGCGCAGGCATTCGCCACGCACTGGATCTTCGTGTTCGGTCCTCCTGTGGAGTTATTATCCGATAACGGAAAGCAATTCGCATCCCGGTTCTTCCAGGATGTCTGCCGCATCATGGACGTGAAGAACCTCTTCACGACCACTTACCATCCCCAATGTAATGGGCAAGTTGAACGGTATAACCGTACGATGTTGGCATCTCTCCGTTCCTACGTTGCTGACCACCCAAAAACATGGGACTTATACACCGACGCGTTAACCTTTGCGTATAACACGCAGGTACACAGGACTATTGGTGTTTCCCCATTCGAACTGGTTTTGTCAAGGACACCCTCGCCATTGGCGTTAGAATCACAAGCTACCTTGGGCAGTTTCCCATCTGTGAGTGATTATCGCCAACAATGGAAAGCCTCGCTAACGAAGTTAGTACCGGCTGCCCGGAAGTCAATGGCGAAAGCCCAAGCCGCTTACAAGCGTGATTTTGATGCTCGCTTGCGAGGAGGGACCCCTGAACCCCTTACGGTGGGAAACCATGTCTTCGTACGGAAGGAACACTACAACCCTGAAAAGGGCAAACGTCATAAGCTCTCGCCTGTGGCGGATGGACCGTACAAAGTAATCTCGGTTGCACCGGACACTGTTGTAGTCGAGATCGCTGACGCGCATGAGCGGATCTCCCGCGACCGCGTGGTAATGGCCCCCCCTCCCTCGTCTGAGGTTACCCCGTCTGATACAGAGCCCGTGTCTACGAAGTCAATAACCCCGGTACCACCGGAAACAAATGTGGTGACAAGACCGTCCGTCCTGCCCCACCCCCACCGAGGTCTTACAGACCTCCCGATAGAGTCTGTGCCGCCGACTGTGTCGGACAATGATCGCCACCAGGGCACCCCCGTTTCTGTCCCATCGCTGGGTTCACCTACCCGCGATGCGGGACATTCTGTTACTCCCCACGCCGCTCCATCTAAGGAGGGGGAGGAGGTTATCAGCTCTGCTGAGAGTCATAAGCCGACGTCGCGTCGTGAGTACAACCGTGAAGCACGGACCATACGGAGCTCTCCGGATGTTCCGGCCAGTGCGCGGGCATCGCGTCCGCAACGCACGCTCGCACGCCGCACACACAGCCCCGTTGCCGGGAAGTCTACACCGTCGCCGGGTAAGGACACTCACGCAGAAGCGGATTCGGTTAAGTCAACAGAACCTCGTGGCCAACCAGCCGCGCTGGGTCGAACGAAGTCAAAAGATGTCGCCGGCATCACGCCGACGCCGTCGGAACGAAGCCCCACTAGGGAAAGCGCAGCAACATCGCGGCCCGCCGCGCGACGCGACGCAGAACGACCAGGAATCCTGGAAAATCCTGCGGAGCAGGCACGAGCTGAGGAAAAAGAAGTCCCGAGCAACTCGGTAGAACCCGGCGGTACAGCCGTGAGAATGCCGGACACTCCGGGAAGAGTTCACGTCATGGACAGTACGGCACCAAATAATGGGCGTAAAATATCGGCGCAAGCGGAGGCGCGCGCGGAGATCACGAGATCGCAAGCCGCCGGCGGTGTCGATAACCCCGGTAACCCGGAAGTAACCGTTCAGAACGGGAACTTGAGCAAAGAAAGAAAAGGGCCAACGGCGCAGCCGTTGGAGAACACCTGCAACAGGGAGGCGGTTCTCCCGAGGGAGCTTGACAGCCAACCGTCGCTACAGTCACGTGCACGCACGGTTGTGAAGCCATCCGAGGTGGGACTCTCCGACGCAAACGGACAAGGCGATCACACAGCTACGCCGACGCCGCCGAAGCGGAAGGACCCACGCCGAATGGCGGTACGCAGCGACATCGAAAGCACCTCCCCTCGGAGGGAACTGGCGACGCAAAGGCAGGCGCGCGCTGTTACCCCCGTCACGGGAACCGTTCCCCCGCAAGGGTTGTCGACCGATGAAGTAACAATAACACGGCAAGGCCGGCAGGTGTACATTCAGGAGTACATTTTCGACCGAATTGTCGGGCATACCTGGGACCAGGAGGGCATCTTGTTATACCGCGTCCGTTGGTACGGCTACGACCCAGAGTGGGATACATACGAACCTATCGAGCACCTGCCACGCTCGAAGGTCGTACAGTACCACCGCTCCGCGGGGACAGCCACACCAGCGACGCTGGACGATGCCCAAGTGAGATAAGGTTGCCGTGGAAACGGAGGAAGTCAGATCTTTGGCACACACACGTCATGCGACGGGATTGAGTCCATACCACCTTGGTGGGAATGCTCGCCGTATGGACGGTTTGACCGCCTCGCGCCGCTCGAACACCGATTTTCGGAAAGAAGACTCACTCCTGAGGGTTTTTCATCCAGCTCGCTGGTAATGGCCTCGCTGCCACACCATGAGCATGGTTTTTCCCCTCGGAAGGGTGCGTTTTTCGTAGCGCATCGCATCGCATTGCATTAGCCGGCTATGCCGGTGAGGAAGGGATACACCGTCGAAAACGTGAATGAGGCAAAGAATCTTTTTATCTCAAGGCTATACTACTGTGAACAGGTAATTACCCACGCATGGGGAAGCTCGGCTCCCGTTTACTGGCCGTCGCCATCGCCCTCATTCTGAGGAGGCATACTGCCAAGGCGTTGAGCCAAGGCATCCGCCATAGCGGTGACGTCGCCAGAGGCCGCACTAGCACTTAAACCCGCGCCGCGGAGGAAGCGAGCGATAATCGCACCTTCGTTCACACCCGCCGGCGGGGGATGAGCTGCAGCAGCCGCAACAGCGGGAAGAGCCGGCTGAGCCGGAATGGGTACCGGAATGGGAACCGGAGGGGGAGCGATGAAGTCAGCCGCCGAGGCGGAGCCGACAACCGGAGCAGAGCCGGCGCCCTCCCCCGCAGGGGTTGCGTCGATCTCTTCGATCATCTCGATATCGTCGCCCCCCGTGTCCTCGGGCTGATTATCCACCATTGGATCTCCCCCGAGGTACTCTCGGTAATACTCATCCGAGTTCACAAACCCAGTTGGGTGATCGGCCGGCACTCGCCGGGGAGCAGAACGGAGCTCACCCGCTTCCTCAGCGGTAATCTCCCGATAATCCCACGGGTCGAAGAAGACATAATCGCCCGCAAGAGCGGTATTTCTTCCCAGACCTGGGCCGTATTCACCCGTGTTCGGGGAATCACCGCGACTACTCTGAGAAAGAGGCACTTCGGTCCAGTCGATACTATCGATATAATCGAGAAGGCTCAACACCTCTTCGTTGTTGGCACGACCCCCGAGGGGGACTTCCAAGTCCAAACTTCGGATGGCTGCCCGCACGCGGGGAGGGATGAACCACAGTCGATACTGGTCATATGCCTCAGCGAGGACAAACGCCGCGGTGCGGACAGCCCACTCGGTGATGACAACCGACCACAACCCAGTCCTGGGATCTGTGAGTAGGTATGACCCTAAGTAGGTGAACACCGGGGGCAACTCGATGTAGCACCCCCGGCATCCTCGAGGTAACTCCACCACTCTGGCAGAGGTACATACCGACCCTGTCGGTGCGCAGCCGCGATTTGGCGGATCTCCACGTTCTGATATGGAGCGAAGTACCCAAATTGGGATCGAGACCGCTTCTCATGGCGGATGAAGTTCTGAAGGAAGTTAGACCGCGAGCGGCGGGGGAGATATCGAAACTCAGCCCGAAGAATCGGTCTTGTCCAGCATATGGCTTCCTGCCGTGCAACGGGCATTCCCTGCCAGGCGAAGGTTTCCAACGTCGCTAGGCGGTCGCAGTAACTGATTTCCCCGCGGGTGCGGTAATACGCCACATCGAAGTCCATCCCTGGCGGGATAGGAAACTCGAACGGCGCCCGGCCTTGCCGTTTGTAAGCCACCATGACAAAGTTGGCATGGGCTTCTTCCCGGGATTGCCGATTTTCCCGCGCTACCTGATGGACAGGAATCGCGATGCGCGTGCGCCAATCCCATGAAGTGGTCACCATTGCCGGGAGGTCCCCCGGAAGGGTGTTGCGTCCGTCGGCATACTCAGTGATGAGGCTTTCATTGAACACCGCAGTTGGGTGGAACCACGGAGCGAGCCGGAGGGGCCTCGCATGTCGCCGGTTCGCCGGGTTGAGCCCTACAAGGGAGTTTAAAGACGGCCAGACCACACCTGGATGGAACCCGAGGACGGGGCCCGCGAGAGCGGCAGGCTGCGCGGAGGATCCTGCGACAGTGTTCGATTGCCCCGCGGACGGGTTGGAGCCCTGTTGAGGGAGCGGAACGGAGCGGAATCCGGTGAGGCCCCCTTGGGGGAACGGTGGTTGGTTCGGAGGCTGATTCGGTGGAACATCACTCATAGTGAGGTCTAGTTCCGGTGTCGGAGGAAAGTTGATCGCAGGAGCGAGAGAGAGTTCGGTACTCTGAGGAGGTGCTGCTACTGCAGGAGCAGGAAGCACGTCGTTGACGGGAGAAGGAGAAGAACATACCGGAGGACCGGGGAGCGCTGCACTTATATCTTCTTGGCTCGGCGCCATCCTGCCCTCGTCGAGGTTGTATTACCGCCTAAGGAGGGGGATATGTAGTGCAACGCTCATCTATGAGTATTCTGACTGGACTTAGTCATATTTCCCGTTTACGGGTTTGCCTGGTACACACCAGTATATCACTAGTAGTTACTAGTGGTTGCCATTGGGATGGTTCGGACACGTGGGACACGGTGGAGCTGATCGGAGGTTGGCCACTACACGTGGGCGGTTGCCACAATTAGTGGGAAGTTTAGTTAATATTATTTATTAATTTTAGTGAGGACACTACTTAGTGCGACGGCGTCGGCGCCGTCGCACCAGTAAAGTGCCCCAACCAGGGTGATCCTACCTCAAGCATCTTGGCTCTAGCCACTCTCGCCTTCGGCGGTGCACAACTCCTTATCGGAGGGACTCCCCGTTGTAACGCTGCGGCTATCCACCCTGCGTCTCCACAGAACCCAACTTTGGGAGTGTTATAACCATCTGTTGTCGTGTTCGACCCTGTATAGGGAATACCCCGGCGATGCGCCGTACCTCTCTTTTTCCTCTCTCTCCCCTATCTTTCCCTTTCCCTACTCCGTAGTTTCGTCCCTCTTCGAGGCTACTACACTTGCGTGCGAGTCACCCTTCTCTGCTCAACTCTCAACGCCC
This sequence comes from Gracilaria domingensis, assembly GCA_022539475.1. Classification (NCBI taxonomy): domain Eukaryota; phylum Rhodophyta; class Florideophyceae; order Gracilariales; family Gracilariaceae; genus Gracilaria; species Gracilaria domingensis. The sequence goes on along the minus strand of VCMS01000248.1, from coordinate 10,055 downwards.
CGTCGTGACGGTTTGGCCCCGGTCTTACACCCGGCTAGTTGCGCCATTCCAGAGAGGCTCTGTTCTCTGGGTTGCTTTCAGTAGAGGAAGATCCCGAACGTCTTCGTGGTGTCTTTTCCCCGCTCACGGGTTGCACTACAAAAACATCGCTTTCACAGGGGCATGAACGAGATGGAGCGCACGTGCGCGGGAGGGAGAGCGCAGCACCATCATCGGAAGCGTCAGCCCAACGCCAATCCCGCGCACGAATAGTTCGGGGAGCTCGCTAAGGTTTTCTTTCAGCTCATCTATCGACACTCCACGCTTGAAAAGAAAGTCATACAGGGCCTCCTCACACGCGAGTAGCTGGGCTTCGGTACTTTCTTCGTCGTCGTCCTCGTCGGCGAGCACGGCGTCCTATTCGCACTTTATTTTATCTGCGATTACCTCTTTAGCTTCATGTTCAATAACGCATGTCAATTTTGCAACCGAAACGTCAGAAAGGTCCGTATCGTCGTCCGTAACAGTAGCTAGCACTTCTTTCCTGGTCGACATTGTAACAATGATGGGGAAAGAAGTAGAAGATGAATTTAGGAGGTCTAACGACGAGATTAAGAAAGGTCTGTTTTGGCATGTGATATACGACAAGAGGTAACCGGAAATACAGCATGTTAACAAGTCCACATGGATGACACCAGAAAAACCGGCAAACGCCCGCACGCCAGATCAGCAATGACCAGTTAGAAATGAACATAACGAAGCGAATAGAACCAATACTAGGGTATCATGTGGAAGACGGATATTACCCGAAGAACTAATTGAGAACCTAAATAGCCACATGACATCTGGCCAACCACCGACCTACATAATGAAGAACCATTAAGTGACATCACTCCCTACTTTGGATATGGTGAGAAGTACTAGGGTATTTGGCAGGAGACGAAAATCAGACTACAACTTAAGTCATGCGCAGCATCATAATTGTAGATATAAACCCCCGAGTTCGAGGCTTCTCAGCCAACTCGGCGGGGATAGATCACTTTCTCTCTCGACAACCTCCCGCACCCGATCTTCAACCGTTCCTCTTTTCCCTCTCTCTCTTTCTTTCTCCCACCATCTTCTCTTAGCGCGGTCCGCGCCACCCTGCAACCATTTTTTCCTCCTACACTCCCTTGTTCGCGGCGGCCCGGTCTCCCGCCGTTCCTTACGCAGTCGCCTGTGTTGCCCTCCATTGGGCTCATCCGCACATTTCGACCATTCTTACGTCTCCGTTCTCCCGGGCGAACGTTGGTAGTGTTACGCATCGCGCTGGTTCTCTTTCTGCCGCCACTTCGCCTGGTTGTTAGGTTTGTGGTGGAATCGACGACAGACTCATCCGCTTCAGTCCTGTCAATCTACCTTCCCACCGACAACCTTTGTGTGTCTTGGTCTGTTGGTTTTGCATTCTGTTGTTGTGTTCAATCTTGGTATCGAACGCCGAGCCATATTCTCGTTGGAATTCTACTCCCTGCTTTCAGTCTGCGGGGGAATTCCTATCTATCTTGGGGTTGTACTCTCTGCTCCTGCAGACGTCTGAGTTACGTTGATATCTGTTGCCCCTTTGGGCTGGTACTCTCGAGCATTTCTTGTGTCCTCCCTGGGTTTGTCACGACCCGGGTCGTTTCCCCCTAAAATGGCGTCCACAATATGTTATTTTCGATTTTGAATGTACTCGAAATCAGCCTAGCTTGTTTCTCGGTGGGTTGAGCAGTCTTCAGTAAGTGGGATGACACACGCCGGTTCGAAGTTAAAGCAGTAGTGGAACTAAAAGTGTCCTCCGTTACGGCATTGCCACGTTCATTGCTGGCATAGGTCTGCGTCGGTATACTCGTTGGCGACAAATCCACCTGTCATAGAAAGCCAAACGGCATCACACGAATTCCAAATGTATGTCAAGATTTGCGATTTGTTTACTATCATTTGTTTCAACAACCGAACGTCTGTCTCTTGCAGATGCTAGTTTTTGGCGAGGGTCGTCCAGAAATTGGCAAGGGTCGTCCAGTAAATTTTTTGAAAAAATATCGAGATCAATTATTTCAAAATTTGCAGATAATTGCTTGGGTCGTCCAGAATCTCTGTGCAGTAAATACTGGTAGGTTTTCCACTCGTGCTAGTTCTTTAGTCGAGGGCTACCTGAACTGTATTTCGCGAAGTCTAGGTTCAGTTTCCATTAAGGTGCACATTACACGATACCTTCTGCGGAATGATACCCTGCAACGCATGGAATACTAGTGCTAGTACAGATGATGCCCATTATGAAATCATACCGTTTTATTCGTATCTATTCTTCTATCGACCGCTTTTGCTAACCACTACTTCGCTATATTACATGTACCATTTCCCCATGATGGATCGGGTGTAGGCGCAATCTGCGGCAGATGCCGCAGAGGGCACCTGCACCAAATTGCTGGATCGGTAGAACACATACGCACTCCGAGAGGATGAGGCGCGACGCGCCTCATCCTCTCCGTTCCTCATGTAGGGAACCATGCCCAGATGCATGGTTCCCTACTTGAGGAACCTGCACCTGCAACTCGTGAGCTACGTCCGCATCAAAAGTCATTTACCTGTATACGCAAGCAGAAAGTATCCATAAGTTAGTCAATGATCCGTTAGATACATTTGAAATGCGATGGAACGTACCATTGATAAAACAAAACAGAAACGTTGCGCTAGAAAAGTCAAGGGACCTGGTAACTCGCAAACGGAAGAAGAAGCAGGAAAGGGATCGGTTAGATTACCAGCCCACCATATCATCGTAAACCGCGAAAGGTGTCAGAGCGAGAACTCACAAGCAAGGACACCGAGAATGCCCATGCAGCAAACATACCGCAAGACGCGATAAACGAGAATCTAGCCTATATCCCAAACAAGTACCAGAATCGCCTATCCCGAACAGTCAGACAGGTAAACGACCAATTTTATTTTGTCTCTCAAGATCGATGATGGATCTGGAGAGATGAAATAAAATTGGTCGTTTACCTGTATACGCAAGCAGAAAGTATCCATAAGTTAGTCAATGCTCCGTTGGAAACATTTGAATTGCGATGGAACGTACCATTGATAAAGCAAAACAGAAACGTTGCGCTAGAAAAGTCGAGGGACCTAGTAACTCGCAAAAGGAAGAAGAAGAAGGAAAGTGATCGGTTAGATTACCAGCAATCCATTCATCGTAAAACGCGAAAGGTCTCGAAGCAAGAACCCACAAGCAAGGACACCGAGAATGCCCATGCAGCAAACATACCGCAAGATGCGATAAACGAGACAGAAACCTATGTCTCAACCAAGTACCAGAATCGCCTATCCCGAACAGGCAGAGATCCAAGATCGCCGAGAAACCAACTTGGTTTGTTGCGCCATAGGCTTTAGCTTCTCGAGTCTTGCGCTACTTTTGAAAAGCAGCGCAAGACGCGAAGCTAGAGCCTATGGCGCAACGAAATGAACTATTGGTCGCGTACTTACAGTCGTCGGTTTGGGTTACCGGGTTCCCGTTTTCACCCTTCAACTCGTTCTATATCTTGAACAAATAGAAGAAGTTGAGGGTGATTAGCTTATTTCCTGCCGTTTCCATGTCGCAGAGCGCGAAGAAACGCGGTGAGGATTGGTTAGTTTAGAGCAAAGATACGTGGAAGGATATGGGAGAACGTACGAAAAGACTGCACGGAAAACATCCCTGAGATACGGATGAATCCGTCCTACTTTCTTCCGCCCTCTACTTTATGGAGCCTCCATAAAGTGGAGGGCGGGAAAAAGTACGACGGAGCGGAGTATAACGCGATGATATCGATGGCATGGCTCACGACGGTAACGGAAGTTCGGACGTCGGAGGCGCGGCGGCGGCGGCGAAGGGAAGAGATTTATTTTTCTGTGCGAGATTGGACAAGTGTACAGCGTACAACGTTGGGAAACCACAGGTTTATAACCAGTGGTAGATAATACGAGAAGTACACCCTTGTGTTGAGGTCGACGTGTACCTACGTTCCTTTTTGAACGAAAGCACGTGATTTAAACTCAAAATATATTCTCCGTTCTGAGCAACACGTCGATATTGACTGTCGCTCGACCTCCTTCTCCCTTCGGACGCCCTTCCCTTGCAGTCTTTGTCGTCGTTTCTCGTTCAGTTCTTCTTCCCATGGTCTACTACTGTACACATAAGAAGCGTGGGTGCCCCTTCGTTACTCGCCGAGGAGTCTTATCCCTTCAACAGCATGTCAACCATTGCCCGTTTCGTCTGAAAGCAGCGCTGGAAGACGACAATAGCCGGCCCATTCGGAGAAGCAAGCGTCTCAAGCTTTCCGCACCCGCGCCCGCATCTTCCGAAACGGTCACTGCCCCTTGTCGCCTTCCCGAGCCTCCAGTGTCCGAGGACATCGTCGACCCCACTCCGTGCGCCCCTCCCATTCCGGACACTTCGCATTGTGTTTCTCCTTCCCCGGCTCCCGCGTCATTAGAGCGAGAACACGGAAGCAGTTCCCGCCCAGTGCCTTCTGAGGAGGCCCTCGGTGATTTGCATATGGATTATCTCACGGTTTGTGTGGCTTCAGTAGCTTCCAACCTTGGTCATCGTGAGGCTGACGAGCTAATTGGGCTACTTCGGGACCCGCGATTCTCGCAAAAGCGATTCAACGAGACCATAACAAGTTCCAAGCGCTGTACAGAACTGAAGAAGGCCGTTTTCGAACGATACGCCTCAAAGGACGGTTTCAATCGCAGAACTGTCTCGCCAGAAGGATGTAAGTTCAGCGCCACCCTCTACACGAGAGACCCCGTTCAGACACTTGTGAAACAGCTCCAGTTGGCTAACAACGAAAACTCATTCTTCCACCCTATACCTCAGACCCACTCCACGAAAATATCTCACCCCATGTCCGGCTCTCTCGCAAGAGACGCCACCTCAAAACTTAAGGAAATGGTCATGGGCTCTTTGGATAGTAGAATAGTGTGGTACTCCCAAGAAATAAGTTACAGTGAATCTTTCGTAGGTCTTCTGCAGGTATACACCGATAAGTCTTCAACAACTCTAAAGCAAACATCGGTTACCGCCTATCCTCTTCACCTCATATTTCTCAACTTCTCCGACGAGCTTCGCCGTAAGTGTATCCGTGATGACCTCACAGTAGTGGCATACTTCCCTACCACACTGATCGAGGTTTCCGCATCTGAAGCAGACGCAATGCCATTCGTTTCTAGCAAGTCTCTACGCGATTCCAGGATGCAAATCCTTCAAGAATCTCTTCTTCAAGTCCTGGAGCCCATTCTAAATCTCACGCAGAAAGGTTTTCAGTTCATCGGCGAAGACAAACTAAGTCGAGTGTGCCATCCTCTGCTTGCAAGTTATTGTGCGGACATTCCTGAGGCTAAGGACATTCTGTCCATTCTTCATGGGACCAAAACGGAAAGCCCGTGTCATAGATGCAAAGCCCCTCGCTCATCTTTATGCAATCCTATTCCCACCTCATTCAACGGACGTTCTCAGAAGCACACGAAAAGCATCCGAAAGACATACACAGCTATCTTGCAACATGCACAAAAAGACGAGGCGGAAAGACGTCCACGTCGTGCGAGGGAGAGGAGATCTCAAGCGGATACTCTGATGCGTTCAAATTCCATATCTCTCATTCCTTCGTTCCTCGAAACTTCCGTAAGCCTTGGAATGATCCCGGGATTGTCTCCATACAGTCTGTTCTCATTCGAACCATTACACAACTTACATCTCGGCATCTCAAAGTTGATAAAAACGGCCACAATCGAGAGACTGCAGTCAGACACCCTGTGCACCACAATAGGAACATCTGCATCGCGTTCATTTCGAACGATACGCACCCAACTCCTCAACCATGCAAACGCAATTCTAGCTGCCATAGAACGCGATTCTCCTGCCAAAGGTTTACATATCGATTTCTCCACGCAGGAGAAAGGCAAATCTTTGAATGGTATCTTCACGAAAAACGGTCTCCGTGGAATGCTGGAGGCCAAAAACTACAAAACACTTGACATGGTCTTTCCCTTCATAGGAGCATTCTTTGACATATGCTGTGGAGAACAGGACGTTGCCCCAATCACAACCGTTTTCTCTCAGTACTCGGACTTGCTCTCGACCTTATTCAGATACAATCGTGACCCGTATTGGACTGAAAGCTCTCTCCTGTATCTTAGTTCGGAGATTGAAGCCTTCAAGCGTTCCGCAACAAAGACTCTGGCGGATTTTCATCCCTCCAGACTGGGAACTCTGAAGTTTCATCTTCTCGATCATCTCGTGGACGACATTCGCCGTCTGGGAAGTATCAAGTACTACGACGCAGGCATATACGAACATGCACACCTGCTATTTAAAAGACACTACAAAAAGACGTCCAGAAGAACAGCAACGGCTGTGGAGGAGACTATTCGCTCCATTGAGCACGGACATGTTAGAAAGCAATGGAATGGCAATACTCCTTACCAGCGTAATCCAGGTTTACCAGGAACTTCCACACAGCTTCCTCGGTTTGCAATGAGAGGGCGTTCTTTCACTTTACGAGCTCTTCAACATTGTGTTTCAAGTATGTCCAGTTCAAAAACATGGACTTCTGTTAGAGAAATGTTCTCAAGTACGGACACAAGGTCGATTCTTGATCAAATTGGTGAACAGGCCCTTCCTCCTTTCCTCAGTCTCGTGAAAGAAACACTGGATGAGCACTCTATTACATACTTCCCAGAAAAGACAAGGATAACTCTGGTGAATTCGGCCCTCGTGAAAGGCGGTTTCTTTCCGACTCTTGAACACTTCGATTCGTCTTCTAAGGCACTTAAGCTGGGACGACCCAAATACCCCATCATCCAACGTGTCTTCGCTTCTCCAGCATTTGGTCCCAGTAGAAAGCCAAAGTTTTCCACTGTATTGGTAAGCGGAGAAGATTCAGAGACTTGGGTTGCCCAGGTAGTCGCTCTGATTCGAATATCTCTCCTTGATTCTGCACTTACCGCACCAGATGTGGCATTCGTCAGGTATTTCGAAGTTTTACCCCCCGCAACAAACATCGACCACATATTGAAATGCATATCTTTACGGTGGGCTACAAACGATGAAAAGAACCACACTCTTCCGTTCCCTCGTCATTCCAAAGCGGAGACTATCGTAGAGTTAACTCCTTGGTACGGGATGGTTCCGGCTTCTGCACTACAGGGAACTGTCCATGTTGTTCGATCAAACTACCCTGCTTCACCTTTTTGTCCTCCACTTCAATGGTTTCAACACCGATTCTACATCAATCGATTCTATCATGATTCAGATGAAGGACCAACTGAGCACGTTGATCTTGTACAGCCTTAAACATTAAGGGCTCCATCCTCTACATGTTCACCTTGTGGTGCCTTTTCTTGTGATCCTGTGTTAATTCCGAAATCGTTCATGTCCATTTCCTTGAACTCCATATCCCCTTCCTGGCATTCACCAACGAAGCAATCGCTAATAGACCCCAATCTTCGGCTCACACTGTCAATAAAAAATTGTTCTTTCACAGTGAGGTAAAGTCTTCCGTTCGACGGCATTCGATATCCAAATGTAGCCTCTCTCATGTCATTACCAAGACCCTTAGTCCAATCTTCCGTTGTCGTTCCAAAATTATGAAACTCGCTGGAATTGGTCCTCAAGACATGTTGCCTAACATCCCCCAGAACATTCTTTAAACACAGAGGTAGCAGTTCAGCAAACTTCTTTGTAAACAGTTTCTGTCTCTGGCCACCCCTTGACACATCCGTACTTAGAAGGCTCACAACCGTCAACACCCAAGCGTCCAAACGTGCGAGCAACAGTATTGTGCCATCTAAAAAGGTGCCCGTATCCTTGTCTTCCACATCATACCCAATATACTCCTTCAGCACTTGTACCCCGACACGGTTTCGGAAGAACAAGTCTTGATCTTCCGTCGGCATATCCTCGACATTGTCCGCATTGGAGTACTTTAGACGAACAAATGGGGCTTTTCTCCACCATGAAGTGTTCGGTACACCATTTTCGTCAAGACGCAGTATGTTCTCCTGCGCTTCCTTCAACTGCATTGTGAGTTCGTCGCATTCTCTTCTACCAGCTTTGTTCTTCTCCAAATCAGATCGTACCCCAGGAGCAGAAATAGTTTATCCCTCGTATTTCTCTTACGAACGCCCACGACGTCACTCATGGTCTGCCGCATTCTCTGCCTAAGGCACATATCTGCACAAAGTTCCAGTATACACCTGTCGGTAAGAGATGCTTTTCTAATACCTTCCCAGCTCAACTCCTTCAACTCGCTTTCAACCATTTTCTTCAGCAAAGCATCTGGCCCCCCCTCTACCGACGGTGTGAACATGCCAAAACTGCCCAAGAGCTCCACGGGGTTTTTAGGAACCATGTATGAACCACCTTCCTCCGGCTCAATAAGCCCTTCCCCACTCTCAGTTGCGTCTTCCACCTTCTCGGCACGGTTACCCCAATTTCGGGTGAGCGACTCACCTTCGAGCCATAGCTCACTTGTTTCTCTCCTTGCCCACGTCAGCATGTTGTGATACACTGCTCGAGCAACCCCTCGAAACTCGTCGCACACCTCAATTTTATGCTTCTTTCGACCTGTCTGCCCAGGTTCACCAGCACGTGTACTCCTATCTCCTCCTGTTTCAGTGCCCCTCTTAGCCCTTCAATGACTAGATCCTTCTCTTCAAGCCTCTTTTTCAAAGCCGTACTCTGCTCTTGGGCGACCTTCACTAGAATTCCCCGAACCATCAAGTCCTCTTGTAGCGTCTTAACCTTTTCTTTCAAGCAATTCAGTTCATTTAAAAGATCAGGTCTGTTCATAGAGCTTTAATTCACACCAGTTTGGATATCTTCCGTTATTTCCCTAGCTTCTTCGGCGACAGGCCCCGGTAATGCCGCAGGATTTGGTGTTATTTCGTTATCGGAACTATCCTCATGTGCCATAGCCTTAGCCACGAGAGGCTGCAGGCGTTCTGTGTCCACCCTTGGCACGGCTCCGAGCTCCAACTCCCGTGTATGTCCTCCTCCATGGCATGGTATATCAGATGAATTGGGCCTCGTACGAGCTGCAACGGCCCCCGCTCTGGAAAGAGGGGAAGGTCGAAAAGTAACTCGTCTATCAGTTGTCTCTCGTTTCTTATTTTGTTTCTCCCTTGTCCGGACCCATTGCGAGGCATGATACGATTCATAGCGGCCCCAGTTCTAGAAGAGAGGGATGGACGTGACGATCTTAATATACTAGGACTCTCACGACTTCTCGTCATTGTCCCTTGTTGTCCAGATCCACTGGGCGGCGTAACCCGCGCCCCAGTAGCTCGGTCTTCGATATCGGCCGGGGACATGAAGGTTTTGGTGTCATGCGAACCTCTTCAGTTCCAGTTGTCATGCCCTCCTGTCCTGACCCGCTGGGCCGAGTTACCTCATCTTCTTGAGGAGCAGAGACAGATGCACGATTTGCATTATCGGCAGTTGACGGCACGACATCGTTCGCTGATCCACGAATTCTTGACGCAATCCGGAAGACCTCCGCTGCGAGATGGGCGAGAGAGTCCTGTAGAAGGACGCCCACTGACTCTCTCCTTCGTCGAGGACGACTTCCGTTTAGGAAGTGCGGTGCTTGTAGCCTGATTCGTATCATCCGATGCTCTTCTCTTCTTCTGTCCACTCTTGTTCCGCTGCGTACTATTTCGCTTTCTCGGCGTTATACCATGCTGTGGAGATAAACAGGGTAATGAAACGAAATTTTGGGGAGGGGGGGAGGGGGTGGGGGGGGGGGTGCATGGTTCAGATATTCCGGGAGACTCCGCAGTTCCTGCTTTTTAGGAATTTGAGGTGCCCAATGGGTCGCAAATATCGCCGTTACAGATGAAGAGCTCCAGTGTACATGTACAACAACGCGTATTGCAGGCAGCTGCAACACTCCAAGCATATTTACTTTCTATTCGCTACTGAACTCATCTATTGCTCCAATGTCAGAGCCCAGTCCAGGCGTACTGCTCTCCGTAGTCCGAAATAACAACTCTTTCGCCCCTCTAATTCTCTTACTGCT